>JAVQJD010077503.1:0-16056 GCA_036023655.1 Nannoperca australis
AAGGACAGTGATATAACATTATTATCATATCAGGTCTTTTCTGTTATTCTACCAAATGTTTTGGTTGACAAACCTCTGACTTCATTGCCTGTGGAAATGTTTGTGTAGTTCATTTGACAGCAGTGCACATCAGCTCTCATTTTAAACACCACACATGGCTGGCCAGTAATACCCACCCAACCACAAAATTGAGAAAGGTGCTTCAGTAAAGTTCTACGGAAAATGAACGAAACGATGTTGGGATCACCTTGCTGTGGGCGTAAACTACAGATCCGAGCAGCTTCCAGGTGCCTCCACGGCGGTCCATACGCAGCATGCGCAGGATCTGCAGGAATCTCAGACTCCTGATGGCAGAGGTGGCAAAAACATTGCCCTGAGATCCAGCTGCCAGTACGGATACTGAGGCAATCAGAACCATGATGTCTAAAGAGAGAGAGAACAAAACCCAATCATAGCATTCTGCACATGCTTGGAAGAAGGGGAAGCCAGAGACAGTATCCTCGATCATATCAAACTGAATTAACCACACTTTACTGTGCACAAGGAGGATACTTTTTCCCATTATTTAATTTCTTGGGGCCGACCAGTATGAGAAGTGTCAAACTTTGATTGAGGTTTCTATGGTTACACATTTTGTTTCACCACTTTGTCTTTAGAATAACCTCAAGGCAAAGAATACAGTGGAAATCACAGGAAAGCAGAAGAAAGATGGTTGTCATATCCCCCCTTAACGCCTCCAGCATCTGAAAATGGAAGGAATGGAAAAACGCAGCAATGTGTCTGCGTCATGTTCTTCTGAGAGAGCGAGGCGAGAGAAATGACAGCCAGCAAGTCACAAGCAGACACTGTTTTCTCACCTATGACACAGAAAGGCTTTCTGGCAAATTTTAGCCGTCCTCTCCATCCTCTGTACCGGCAGCAGCAGCCAGCAGCCCATATCCTTACAATGTACTCCACTCCGAACACCACGATGGTCACAATTTCCTGTGGAGCAAACCGAGATTGTGGAGTTAAGCCTGTGACATGGAGGTATATGGAGTGTAGGTTCACAGCAAATTAAATTATACCTACCAGGATGTACAAGGCACTCTCTGAGTTATTTTTGAACTCTCTGATGGTGGCAAAGACTGAAAGTATGAGACAGGAGAAGACCAAGAGGAAGCTGGAAGAGATAGGAAACAGTACAAAAACGTTTATTGCTCATTGCTGTTACTACTTTTACTTATTGCTTTTTCTTTTTAAAGGTATGTCGCTGTTAAATTGATCAAACAGCGTTTAAGATACAGGTAGGAAGTTCAATATATTCAGTGCAGCAGGTGGCAGTTGATTTATAACCCCAGACTGGAGAAACATGTGCATATAGCATCTGTGATGGCAGTGAAAAGGTTTACTGCTCCCTGCCATGCTTGTCAGTTAAGTCCAAATATGGCATGTGTTATAGGTCAAGACATCCTGTCTTTCCAGCAAACAAAACCCAAGACTCACCTATATCTTAATATTCAATGGACACACATTAAAGAACTAAAAATCAGAAAAGTGACCCTTTGTGAACACGTTTGCTTACAGGTTATCTTATAATCTGTGAGTGTAGAACAGGCAGTAACATCAGCTGACATCATGTCACTGGAAGAACAAAACTTAATAACCGCCTCCTTTATATAACAACATTATTGGCTTTCTGGAGAAGTCATTAGCAATGTTTATCATATTAACTTTTTTCAACACAGAATGAGAGTAAATGTCCGAAATGATTTAACTTGTTGACCAAACTTCTACAAAAACAGGTTAAATCAGTCAAAAGATCAATAAAACCAATTATTCTCTCAGATCAAATAGAAAAGTGGTGGTAGATGGTTTGAACCAGATAGAAGTCAATTCTGCAGCCACACCTCCAACAGACCATTAGGCGGGCGCTTTATTGGATGGAAGATTACATGTGGTTGGAAGAGGAAGAAGCACCCGACCTCAGGGACTTTCTTTAGACTAGATCCTCTGGAAAGAATCCAAAGAAGAGCTAATGGAGAGTGCCTGGTGAAACCCGATACCAGGACAATGCAGATATTTCATAATGGACATACTATGGAACGACAGCATGTATCACCTGAGCACAAGCTCACACTTCACTAAAGTGATGTCACTTTAATGCTCAATCTGAACATGCAGTAAATTATGTCATTTACCAATATACAGTATGAAATACAATGATCATCTTTGCTATGAGACAAGAATGTATACGGTGTCTGAGTGAAAGTGGGCTGATGATGGAATCAGTTTATGTCCAGTATCACTCTCCTTTCAGCTCTGTTGCTGATCTCCTTTTATTTGATCTCCATAGCATTTTAAAACCAAGGATTACACTTAGCCAACATTTTATCAACTCATTCCAAATCCATGCAAACATTTTAGCAGGAGCCAAATGGTAAGGAGGGAATGAGGTCATCACACAGATACTTTGAATAAAAAGAGAGAAAAAGGACTAAGTGCTGAGAGTAAAGCTTGAGTACATTTCTTTTCCACATCAGTAACATTCAAGCCATTGCCACATGAATTCACCCACTGCTGATTAAGTCTCCAGGTAAAATTCTCTGTATTTTGCGGTATACCTTGATTTTTTTAATCTAGTGTGTGTGGCGACATTCCTGCACTGGAGCACCAGTTTTAAAACCAAAGCCATGTAGAGAGAGAGAGTTGAGTCCACAGGAGTTCAAAATGCTTGATGGTCACATGATTGAAGTAGACTTTGGGCAGGTCTCTCTACGCGGACGGAGTAGCTACAGCAACTGGAGGAAAAACCTAAGAAAGGTTTCTGATGCTCCAGATAACAAAGAAACTCGGCTTTCAGAGGAAGGATTATAATCAAATTAATTAATTAAAGAAACAAACAGGGATAGCCACTGGTGTAGCCTTTCCTGGGTGGAGAGGCTGAAAGAAGAGCAGGGTCTGAGGGTAGACAGGATGTGGTCTCACTGCTCTTGGACAGGTTGAACTGACAATGATCAGTTCAGCAGTTCAGAAGCAAGAAGCAAACGCTTCATTCTGAAAATACAAACACAAGAAGATGCTGGTCTTCATTCTGACATAGTTTACTGGGGGCTCTTCATCTGACGCTGAACTGATGCGTTTGAGGATGCAGTCTGCTTCTGAAGCATCTGTTGTTTCAGCTGATCTACCTTGACATGCAAGTTCATCTAAGCTTTTACTCTCCAGTATGCTTCATTCAGCCCTCATGAGATCAATCATTTCTGGATTCCCTGTTTTTTTATATGATAATAATAATACTTTTTTCTTTTACTACAATGTATTTGAACTCTCATCTCATCGCCTGATTATCCATTTTCTGCTGCTGCAGTTTCTGTTTGGTCATATCAATCTCTTGGCAGCGGCCGCTGGCTGTCAGCCAATCAAAGTGAAGCTGCAGATATTGACGGTATGCAGCAATTGCAAAGTCCGTGGATAAGCTGATTCTTTCTGCTGTTCTGTATTATTCTTCACCAGAGGCTTAAAGACATGCCGACAAAAATCCAAATCTCTTACATTCAGCTGTAGCTCCCCCTGTTCTGTACATTTTACTAGCTTAGATTTGCCTTCTTTTACTTTTACACTATACGTGTGTTTTTGGCATCTCATAAATCATTGATGGCTACAGCAGTCAAGGCTTGCTTGGTAAAAGTGAACTCTCCATGCACCAAGAAAGCTTTTATTTGATTCTGCCCTGAGTCTACAGCTCATCACTATAGTTTAGATTATTACATTTATGTAAGCTGTTGAAAGGTTTCTCTGGTATACTGGAATTACAGTCAGTGGAGATTTTGTCATTTTAAATCTACAACACTGTATTATTCATGGCCAGGTTTAGTTTTCTTCTATTCTAGCTCATTCAGTTATTTTATTTTTTTGACAGGTTGCTCTTGTACCAGTGGTCGCCACATATCATCTATATACGCCAGGCACAGAAAAAACATGAATTTCTTTCTTTCTCCTTTTAAAACCCGATGAAGAAAACTTGTGGTCAATCGTTTGATGAATAAAATGATAAAACACCGTCGGCCCAAGATGAGGATACTTATGGTTTTACACACAAATGTGATATCAGAGAAGCCTTCAGTACAGAGAGCACGCATGGGTACAGTCTCCACCAAAAACTAAAAGTATTCCACTTTATCTTCAGCTTATACATCAGAAAGTCTTGTATAACACGTCATATGGGATATCTGAATTGGTCAGACCCAGTGTCTCTATTTACCAGATAGAGCCGGTTTGCAGACATGTGATATAGGGAACAGAGCCCATCTTCGAGGTCTGTGTAATCATGACTAACAGATTACCACCATCCCCCAACACACGGTTGGCCATGAGTGAAGGCCCTTGGGGCTCCTCATGTTACATTCCAATGATAACGGCAGAAACCATACATTTTTATAAAACAGCATCCATTTGATGCCCTAATGATCACCTCCATCGCCTCCTTTTGCAAGAGAGTCGGTGTAAGTCGTGTGTGCGTTAAATTCCATTTATATGTCCACTGAAATAGGTTTTAAACAAATTGTGAGCTCTAAGGGAGTCCAGAAGAAACGCTGTACTGTGACGACCCTGCGATGTCTGACGCCCCTGTCGTTTCCACTGTAGCCATGATGCATATTAAGTTTAGTCAGTCAAGCAGTCAGGCACTTCACCTCTTGTCATTTACAGAACTTTGACTCGTCACATTAACTTGACAGCTAAAGACCAACATTTTCTAAGTACACTGGAACCACAATCACAAGTCTGTAGTAATCACGCTGATACCTTACCAACGTGATTGATATCTCTTGAGGCCAGTTGGCTGTCGCTTGCTAATCCAAAAGATACACTATGAGGCAAAATCAGTTCTACTGTACATGTTTACACTGATGTGGGAGCTGGGTCTTTCTTCCAGTAATTAGATCCATGCAGCACCAACGTGTTTTAAAATGACAGCAAGGCAGCAACTCTCTTGTATTTAAATACATATAACCACTGAAATGAAATGTTGCAGACAAAGAAGCTGGCTGCAGGTCAAATTAGACATCAATTTATGCAACTGTCCTGACTCGGCCTTGCCAAGCTCATCAGTACCTACTAATGAGGACACTTGCTGATAAAGGAGAGGGACAGAACCTGCCTCCTGAAGCAGTCAAACAATTAGCTTCTACAGCTACTCGTCGCCTATCCTTCACTTCACCCTCAGCAGAGTGAAGCTACCAAGGATTCATTTATACCTCTCCATCATGCTCTCTGTGGATACACACAGCAGCTCATGGTTATGAGGACGTCTGGTCAAATACACATGAAGTCTTGTGAGGAGAGTACAAAGAGGACAACAAACATTCTCAAAAAGGATTGAATGTTATTATATGTGTTTGACCATTTACAGTGTCTGACTGAAGTGTATGAATGATACAAACTGTACAGTTGTGCTAATGTGCTAATTCTATTTCTATTAAAGAAAAAGTTCAACATTTAGGAAAATACGCTTATCTGGTATTTGTTAAAGAAAGCTAGATGAGAAGATTAATAGCCCTCACGTGTCTGTATGCCAAATATGAAGCTACACTTAGCACCTGGTTAGCTTAGCATTAAGACCGGAGGCAAGGAAACAAACCTGGCTCTTAATCCCTATTAAATACATAAGTTGTTGGTTTTACACGTTGGGTTTTGTATGGGTTAGGCAAACAATATATAATGTATTCAGAAAGTTGTAGAGGTGTTGGTAGGTGAGTGTTTGACCTTTGAACAGAGCCAGGCAAGCCGTTTCCTGTTTCCAGCATCACTGCTAACCATCTCCTGACTGTAACTTCATATTTAGCACGAGCATGACATGCTATCTATCTTCTCATCTAACTCTCTCTACAAGAAAGCAAATATGGGTATATCCCAAATAGTTAAATTATTCATTTCATTACTAGTGCTCCATTTCAATTAATATCCTAAAGAAAAGGACCCAAACTCACTTTATAATGTTACATTTCCAGTAGGGTAAGATTTTATATTAAATTAATATTACTCAAATGATTTCATTCTATTGATTCTTTATGCGTTAGATAGACGGATGTTTTAACCACTGGTAAAGTAGTACATTCTGTTACCACATGCACCATGGCACACACACACACACACACACACACACGACCATAGAGCTCTACTTTGACGCCATCTCATCTGGATTGCCACCTCTGTCCTCAATAAAAACCCACTTAGAGTGAGAATCGCATTCACTCTTGCAGTCTACAAAGGGCAGCAACACGCACACGCACGCACATCCACTTGTTGCCAGAGAGATCCAGACGACATCAGTAGGAACGCATCTATTGATCAGTCAAGTTGAGGGGGCTGTTGTTGGAAGCAGAAAAGCCTGCACTTCCTCATGAACTGCAGATAAAGAAACATTGATTTGCCCCGGTCAGCACAACATTGCCTACCCAGACATACTCATCACACTAAATTTAGACTGTGACTAACTCGAGGAGAGCAAATAAGGAAGAAAGGATTTTTCACTAAGCTAATAGTGCCTGTGAAGACCATGTGCCGGCACTGCGGCCTCCACTCAGTGGGCTCCTGAGGGGATGTTTGAGGATGATGATGGCTTTCTTGTGTAAATACATACACGACCATACGTGACCCTGCTAGCGTAGCTACCTGCTGTCATTGGGTTCCCTGTGAGCCACAGAGGTACCTTGCGGTGCACGCAGCATTCACAGTGGCCTTTACAAAGAACTACCAGAGGGGTTTGCCTGTTTCGGAAAAAGAAATCTTCACTTCTTGTATATTTCATGTGCAAACTAAAAAGTACTCTGCAAATAAAGCAATGAACCAAGAAAAAAAAACAATTAAATAACCAAGCATGCACTCTAAAATACCAAAGATTTGGAAAATGAAAAAGTACTCAAGGAACCCATGTAAAGGTGGAAAAATGGAGAGACAGATCAAGCAGAATTACAGAAATAAAATTCAAAAAGTCTTTTATGCTACATTAGTGGCTGTCCAAAGTGTGTTTAGCCATTCTACATGCTAGGCAATACTTTACAATTGAGAATAACATTTTGATTAAATTGGTAACATACGTGTTTTTCTTTGTCGGCTTGGGACAGCAGAAACATGCTGTGAACACAATATACCACATTTTATCACCTTCTACAAGCAAACTTACTACAGTGGCTTAGATACACATTCGGCAGATAATGGAGCAACATAAAGGACATTCATGGAGCCACTGGAAGGATGCCAGGCAACGGTGCTTATGAAAACCCACTTATTCCCCTTCAAGACTGAGCTCAAGCGCCCCGTCAGAAAAACGTTGAAGATTTCACCATACCACTGGCAGACCATAGGAGGTCCGGGCTTAATATACTGAAAGAAAATACATCTTCATGCTGATTTGAGAAGCTTGTTCAAAGGTTTTTGCTGGACAGCCCTTCGCCTAAGAGATTCAGCAAAAACAAACCAGGATTCGTTTGTATTTCCTTATTCAAAATAGAGTGATGTTCTTGTAAGACTTTTTTCCAAAAATCCCAGGATATAAAGTTGCTGCAATCTGTAAAGGATCCCGCACTGACTCTCTCTTGGCCTACTGCACAAAAAGACTTTCCCTATCGACTCCACTGCATCACATTAGACAGTCTCCAGGTCCCTCTTCCATACGCCTTTAATACTGTCAGTGTTGAGTGTGTAGTGTCGCCTTCCATAAAAGCGAGATAGGATATTTTAAATGTGGAGAAACTGAGTCAATAGCAGAAACCATATTTGGCTTTGAGTTGATACCTTGATTATAGCAGCATTGAAATATGTTCTTACCCATTCCAGGGGCAAAGGCTTTGTGTTGTGCCATGGGTGCAGGGCTGATGAGAGACCCGTCCTTCCAGTGAACTTCATCATATGTTTCCATGTTTTACCTCAGCTGGAAGCAGTACACTATACACGTGTGGCATGCCCAGTTGTAAATCAAAAAGTTGGCATTGCAAGCCCACACCCACCCTTCTTTTGGCCGTTATAGTGTCTTAAAACTGGGACAGGTTTGCAAGGGTGCATTTTATGGGATCTTATGGGAAAATATGGCATTTTCTGTCTTAATAGCTTTCTGGGGCTTCTCATCCAAATAGCAGTGGGACACAATCCATTCCTAGCCATAACCCAACTACAAGACTCAAGCATTCACACTCCAGCCTTCTACTTTCACCTCACAGCACCAAAACAGGTTGCTCGATCACATCTCAGTGGCTTGGCAGCCAGCATTTGTCTGCTGTTGTCCTCGTCTAATTTTTCCCCCAGTTTGTCTTCGGGCCCACCAGCTCAGCAGAATAGTGAATAACTGGACCATATCTTCAATCTGTCTATCTGAATCGCTTTATGAAAGTTGAATAGAACATTTATTGTTTTCACTGATTGATCACTTCCTGAACTCTTTGTTTTGCCCTCCCACCTCTCTCTGTGCCGTCTTTTTCAGTAGTCCCCTGTTCCACTTTGATGCAGAACTGACACATTTTGGCATCTCACAGCTGCAGAGGCCTTTCAGTTTTCTCACACAGCTGGTGCTTCCTGCAAGAGAACGCACAGTAATGAGGCTCCTGTTGAGGCCATATCAATGAAGATGTCAGAGCCTTGATCTCTGCATCAGTGCAGGAACACAGCATTGTTTGGAGAGATCACTGTGTGCCGAGCTGTAGCTAGAGACAAATTAAAAGTTTCACTTTTTTGCAAACTATCAATTTGTCCCTCAGCTGTTCTGTCTGTTGCAAGAAGCCTTTTTACAATTTTCCTTTTCATTTATAAGAATTCAAAATGTTCCAACACAGTGACAGTGTGCTGCATTTTACAAGGTGCTAAAGATTTAGATCCACAGGAATTTGGTTGACTGTGGATCACTGTGTCACAGACAGGGAGAAAGAGAGAGAGACTAGAGGCAGCAAGACGGAGAGTACTCTGGATATAAGTACTAATGTTCCACATATCGATCATTCACACGCATTACAAACGAGACTGAGGAACAAAATACCTGCCAAACATTTCAAGTCAAAGGGAAATTGCTGTTGTCTGAGCACAAGCACATTGTGCAATGCTGTCTTTGTCAATTCAAGGCAGCGGCATCACTTTGTTTGCCAAACGCTGTCTTTTGGAGCAGAGATAAGTTGAAAAATGAAGCAGGAGGGGAAAGATTTGACTAAAGTCAGCACATGATACTTTTATAAATCAGCTGGTTGGAAGTAAAAAGAGTTGAGAAATGAAATGAAGTGTGGTGACTATGAATAATGTATAGAACAGATGAAAGAGAGGCAGAGTCGTGGTTACTCTGTGCTGATGGTTTTTTGGAGGCTGGATGGCATAGCGTGAACTTCAGGTGACTTTTATCATCAGTCATGTGTTGTTCCCCTTTCTCCAATCAGAGAGTTGTACTCTGATCCGCAGTGTTGTTTCCAGAGGTTTCCGGCAGCACACATGCTGCTGACCCTGTTCTAACTAGGTTGCTTAGTGCAGTTTGGCTCGAAATGCGATATTATCCTAAAAAAACATACATGCTGCCTGCACTGGAATCAGCCATGAAGTCAGCACTATCTCAAAGAGCGACGCTGGTCAATGAAGATCTCCCTAAAAAAGCTAAACAAATGGCGAGGAAGGAGTTTTGGCTGGCTGCTATAGTATTCAGTTAATATTTCAAAAGCACCCAGAGGGCCTGCGTGAGTGTGTGTGTGTGTGTGTGTGTGTGTGTGTGTGTGTGTGTGGTTTCACATTAAGGCACAGGCTTACTTCTGGGCATCCAGTCGTCTCTGGGGAGTCGATATGCTGTGCACAGTGAATTCCTTAATGCTGTGACCGTTTCAACCTCTCACTACCAAGCATGCAGTATCACTGAACTGGAAGGATCCAGGTATGGCTGGAGGGGAAACTACCAACCACAGTTTAGTCTGGAGAACGAAGCATGCATGTGTAGGCTAACATACTGTAATTACCAAATATCATCATAATAGGATGCACAAAAAAAAAAAGAAACTACTACAACTTACATTACTGTAAGTACTGCACTGTCAAAAGCTCCTGCAGTTAGTCCCCCAACCTTAATGCAGTGCATCTCTAAATTACTGCAGTTTTAAGTGCAACAATGATCGTTTCTCTCAGAAGATTAAGTCACAGAACACCAGCCTCTCTCACACACACACACACACACACACACACACACAGGCCAACCAAGACAAAGCATCGTGTTCTCGCTAAAAGAAGCTCCCAGGCTGTCTGTGGTGTCCAGAACACTCCCTTTGCCTGCACAGGGATACTGTATGGAGTACATGACTGTGCAGCGCTGGACTGCAACGTTAATTAGTGGAAGTAGCGCTGAGGCGGCGCGGAGCTGTCCACAGACGGCGGTGCTGAAACCTACTGCTGCCGCAACACATGGGAACTGTTATCAATCAAGAATAAACACAGACTGTAGGCATGTCCCGGTAAGCAGATACACATCGATCTGACACAAGCACGAGTTGGCAGTGGGAAGAGTTGCAGCAGGAGTTCTGCAGGTGAAGCGACACCCCTCCTGTGACCAGGCTGTAGCAGCTTGGCATCATGACAACGCGTAACCCCTTTAACGTGAACACGTTCATCAGCGCAGGACGAGACCCCAAAACCCGCAGAATTCCACAACAGTACCCCCGGTTTCGTGACACGGTAACATCGGTGTAAAAGGCCACGATGACAGAGTCATCACGCCTGGTTTAAGCCCGAACATCACTTACACGTAAGCGTGGTAGATGAACGCCCATCCCCGCGGTCTCTCCAGCGCATTGTAGAGGAAATTCTGTAGTTTCCGATAGCTGGCATTTTTCTTCGACGGTCGGGGTCTGCCGGCGGAGATGCTGGACCTCGGTCTGCAGAGGATGCTGCTCCGCTTGGTGCTTTCCGAACCCGCGATGAGCAGCGCCCCGTCCCTGCTGGATTCAGGAGCCCCGGGGTCCAGTCCGACAAAGCCGACTTTGTGCTTCTTCTCTCCGGCCTGAGTTGGGTAAACCCCGCCGTTGAGAGATTTCTTCACCATTCTAAAGTCGAGACGACTCTGCCGCGGAGTTGTCCGTGCCCTTGCTGCGGGGACGCATCACCGGCGCTGAGGGGTGTGTGCTGCTGGTGAAGGCAGTCGGTGTCGTTCCCCCCTAGAAAACCAATTGCAATAACCACGCGAAACTGCACAGTGTATGCTTTTATCTTAGCCCCTTCTGGCCATTTGACTGCAAATAGATCACATTGGCCACCAGCAATTTAGAGGCTATATTTAATGGCCCAGAAACGACTTAGCACTGCAAAGTTAAATTCAACATGCAACCAGCCTTCCTCTGGTGCAATAACATCTGGAGCATTCTGGTAAAACAACTACAAGTTGATTATTCTGTTTTGGTAAAATGAACGTGACTTGTTTCTTAAAGTCTATCCCGAGACAACCTTCCACCCTCTCCACTCCAGTCCAAGAGAGAAGCTGCAAAGAAGGCTTTCGCTTGATGCATGCTCATGCAATATTCATATGCGTGGATTTCTTCAGTCGGGGTAATGGACACCTGAAACCATGTCGAACTATGCTTTAAAGGCTTCCATTCTCTGACTGAGCACGGGTCAAGGACACATACAGCACTGGCCAACATCTGAAACAACATCAGGAAGACATAGAACAAAGAAATGGGACATCTCAGCCCTTATGTGAAGGAGAAGGGTTGCATAGTATGTACTGAGTGAATTCAATTTCCTCAAATTATCAAAGAGCTTATGTAGTGTGACTTCACTTAAAGTAACATTGTGAGCCACTACAGTCAGAGGTCCTATTGTTGACATCCAGTAGCTCTTAGTCACAGCCTGCTGATATGGTGTGTGCAGACAAAGACATGTAATAATCTTCTGCGTCCTCCTTGTGATTAATTCATGTGAAACTACAGTAAAGTGCAGTAAAAGGCAACAGAAACACAGTAAGATACGTTGCAAAGCAGGAAACTGGACATGAGTTGTAGTCAAAACGTCCCAACAAGAGGGAAACCACTTCACCTGTGAGCGTCAGCATTTTTATATCGGACATCACGTCCTCCACACGCAAAACATGACAGATCAATGAAAAAAACATTATCATACTGTGAGCATTTTATTTACTAGCATGTTAAGATTGCATCGATACTTTTAGAAACATTCGACAAAGATCCTTTGTACAGTTATTTTCAAGCAACATAAAATTGCAAATAAAGTATATACAAAACATTAGAATAATGTAAATAAACGTGTAATCAGTGACAACAGTTTGTTTATCGAGCTACACCAACATGCTGCAGTCGCTGCTGAATTTAAACAGGTAACGCACACTTAAAAACGAGATTATGGTAAACTAATGCTGCATTCTGTTCAGACAATGTACACTGCTCCGGTTAAGAGCAAATTTGAAAAAGGGACATGATAATAATGCAAATATCCACTGAGTTGTTTTATGCCAACAGAAGGATGTAAAGTTACAGTGGCCGTGCTAGTGCCGAGGGATGAGAACAGACTATTCCAACATGCTCATTTGGAACCAGACTGCTTTTAAATAAATAAAAAGGACTATCTGTGATCTGCCTAATGAGTGCAGCATGTCAAGACAGATTCTTGAGGAGCGTGTGGAACCTTTATAACAGTCGAAAACAACAGGCTGTCAGTGAGGTTACAGTCAGCAAAGAGAAACAGCTTCTCGTGGATACAAAATGTTTTATATACTATATTATCTCCATAAAAATAATCAAGTTTCATTTATAGCATTGCTCTGCAGCTTGAAGTGGGTTGCCTAACCCTAACCCGTGCCCTAACCCTAACCCGTGCCCTATCTTTTTCTCTGATGTTGTTACAGTTTGTGCAAGAAATTAAAATCCTTAAAATAATGTTACTGTGTTTCAGTCCTGAAGTGATCCCTTTGTTTACATCGTCCACAAACTGCTTAACATGAGTCATTGTGCTTATTTTAATAACCTCCAGGAAATACAATAGTCCCGAGGCAACGTAAAAACCAATTTAAAAATCTAAATGTCTTAGTTAACAGAAGGCAATCCTTGAACTAGTACATTTGAATTAATATATTAATAATTTAACAACGATTCAACATCCTAACCTGTTGATTTGGCTGCTTATTGATAAGCACCCATGTATAGTTTGCTTTAGCTTCCTTCCTTCCTGTCCTGATTCTTCTGTTCATCTTCCCTCCCTTGCTCTCCCTGAAGATCAATGTAACACTTCCTGATGTGATAAAAGACCATACATATAAATAAAATACACAAGCAGTTACGTAAAAAAAAAAAGGCATGCCATTGGTCCTTTAAATACTGTTCAATACGTAGGCTGGAATGCTTTTAGATTCTTTAATACCTGATATAGAATAAGTGAGGGATAAAAATGCTCCTTCTGGACACCACAATAAATAATTATCCTTCATATAGTGCAGTAATACAGTACTCACACTAAAACCTACAGTAATTGCACAGTAACCACATGCAACAGGCTGAAGAAAGAACAGCCTCCCCATCTCCCGTCCCTTCCATCCGTCCTTCACTCCCTACTTCCATCTCTCTGTCTATTCTTTGACTTTCTGCATCTAAACAGTATTCAAGTTTTCTACTTCCATCGGGGTCCCAACATTGAGCACTGGGGAACACCGGCCCGGACAGAGAAAGAGACGGCTCTCTGGAGTTGCAGTCCAAGGCAAAATGGAGAACATCTGTATTTAGGATGACGGTCAGCTACAGGTAGTTTGGTTAATCCAGTTAATAAAAAGAGCTCCTGTTATGAGCTTAATCGCTGTGGGTGTCGTCTTTGTGAAGCCTCACACTGGCACCTCCCTTTCACTCTGCGCTGTGAATGTTTTGCGAGTGTCAAGTCATTCATTTCAGCTTTGTGTAGACAGACAGCCAAAGCAGTAATACTTCTATCAGGGTGGCTTCCCCGGTATAACAGCACACGACTATTCTGGAGCTTCAGGCTGCATCAGCAACCGCTCCTTGGTAACTGAGTCATTTGTAGGGTCTTGTTTAGTCTGTACGTTGCACCGAAGACTCTAGTGGTATCCATGGAGGAATGATCCCTGTGTAATTAGGGCAGCAGGGGGAGGGGGGGCGTCTTTCCATTGGCAGTGTGTCTCTTGGAAGGAAAGTGGTGAGACTCGCACCGTTATGTTTCGACATCTCTTGTCCTTTTCCACTTTCACCCTTTCTCCGACGAGTTAGAGCTCTCCGTCCGAGGGGGGCAAACACAGCTTGAAGAGCCTGTTGAAGAACAAAAAGAAAAAAAAACTTAAAATGAGAGGAATCCACCTTGTCTGAGACCATAAATGGTAGTGTTTAATGTACTGATGGCATGGGAAGAGGTGGTTTTGTACAGTACCTTGGGAATGATGGCGGCATCTGGTCCATTACCTTGAGATTTTTAGCAGAGAGCTCAACTCTTGCCCCCTGGAAGAAGAGAAAACGTGCTATAAACTCCACAATGAATGGTTCAGCATCCAAACCAGTACAAAGGATTTGATATATTTTCATGTGATGCACAGACTGTAATTTGATATGATTTTGCCAAAGGGATCACAGTAGTTACTTTATATGAACTCTGATTTGAGCTGGGTGATTAAGTATTATTATTTAACAACTAATTTAGTTCCATACCTTGGTATCACATTTGATATCATTATCTCTTACGAAATGCTGCAGTTAATAATTCTACGTAAATTGTGTCGCAAAACAAACAAAAAAGCGATTGACTATTTTGCTGTGCATTTGTTTTGACTGATGTGATGTATTAAAGTGAGTTTCTATACATCAAGATCAGAAAAATACACTTATTGATATTGTGACGTTTTGCCCAGTCCTCATTTTTACTGAAAGTAAAATACGTGCAAAGAAACTCCACTCCAGTGGGGAGGTCACACCTGCCCTCTGAGCTTTACCTGTTTGCGCATTATATCCATGGTCTGCATTATGCAGCGCGGTATGAGACCGTGGTTCCTGGCTAAGATCATTGCCTGCTCCAGCGTCACATTTAGGGTGCATCTGCAAAGAACATAAGGCAACATGTCAGCGCTGCACACAGTAACGGGGGTCACCCGCTGGACACCTTCAAGCAGAAACTAATTCAAACAGGGAGGCCGGGCTGCACTTTGAGGTTCAGTGGAGCATGTCATCCACTCTGCACTGTGTTAATTTCCCTTCCAGCTGACAGTCTAGTGGTGCTACACGAGCAGTGTGATAACGTGGAGTGGTGCCAGGCTGACCTCTGCATGCCTGTACCACACATGGTGATGTGGCAGGCTCCCAGGCGGTTACACAGCTCCGAGGACACACACAGCGCGCTGACACCGGACGGGTGGCCCTGGGCGCTCGAGCGCACGTTGACATAGGACTGCATCAGTCGACAGAGGTCATCCAGTGTGTTGAGGGGTCGCAGCAGCTATGGGAAAAGGGGGGGGTGAAGATTCAGTGGTAATAATAATAATACAATACAATATCACATTCGCCTAGTGGCCATCTTTTCAAGTCATTTAGACTACTATGGACTGTTCAAATCTGTATTTCACAAAACCTATATCATTCCTTCAGTTCTGGAAATGTTGTCAGTATAATGACATAAGCAGCAAAGTCCAAAATAATACAGTAATGTCAATTCAATTTGAGAAAAATAAGATGACAAATAGTGAAAAGGTTGATTTGTATTCGAAACACTATGAACGACTAGACTAAGTAGAAAAAGTGACTTGTTAAGATGGCGTGCCGGCAGAGACGGGGGAAACCCATCAATAACAACACAGAGGTTTAAGTCTTTCTTTTGAAAGACAATGAAATCCTGTGAACAAAGCTCTCTATATTGACACTACTATATGTTCTACTCAGTTTTATTCACTGGAATCTATTTCAGCTACAATCAGTTCGGGACACTAGACTTTTCTTTCTAATCTAATCATCGCTGAGGTTCAAATGGATGCAGTTTATAATGTTGAAGTGTTGAGGTTAGTTGGAGTTAATAGGGTAGTCTTGAGGAGCTACTGGGGGGGGGGGGGGGGGCCGGACACCCGTTCAT
>JAVQJD010077512.1:0-11194 GCA_036023655.1 Nannoperca australis
ATGAGTGTCACAGCAAAGGGTCTGAATACTTATGACCATGTGATATTTCAGTTTTTCTTTTTTAATAATTTAGCAAAAATTTCTACATTTCAGTTTTTTTCTGTCAAGATGGGGTGCTGGGTGTACATTAATGAGAAATAAAATGAACTTGTTCGATTTTAGCAAATGGCTGCAATAAAACAAAGAGTGAAAATTTTTAATGGGTCTGATTACTTTCCGTACCCCCTGTATGAGAGAGAGCGAGAGAGAGGTTTTAAGGTACAGACCATTTATGGCTGGTGCCACCAGCGCGGCTTCTCAATGAGCCGCTGCAGGGTGTCCAGTCACTAAAATGAATCACAGATGGACTGAGACAAGAACTTTAACAAACATTAAACAAGAAAGCCTCGCCCACTTCTTCCTACTGGGTCTAATAAAACACTTATGACTCTAAACATTTATAAACTACAGATCTGAGATGATGTATCATTATTGATAGGCCCCACACAGAAGAATTTAACAATATGGATAATTCAAATGGACACATTTGAACATAAACTGACACCAAAGTGTCATATGAGTGTATCAAGCATTGTACAATGATGTGTAGAAAAGAAACATTCTCATTAAAATACATAAACACTATTGGAGATGATTGCTGTAGTAGAGGCATTTAGATAATAAACCACACCAGCAAAGTCCAGTATCATCATTTATTTGTGAAGCAAGTGTAAAGCAACATCTGGCCTTCTAGATTACTGGCTGCCTGTGAGCAGCACAGCAGCACCACCTCACCTCTTCTCTCTCTCAGTAGTGTGTTCAGTAGTTCAGTAGTTCAGCAATACTGAACTCCATTGCCAAAGCTCACCTTGACAGGATCTGAAAGTCAGAGGTGTACAGGGTGAAGCGAAGAGGAGAGGAGAGGTGGTGCTGCTGTGCTGCTCACAGGCAGCCAGTAATCCAGGAGACCAGGAGGCCTCTCAGCAGCAGGGGCTGGACTGTGTCAGAGGCATCAGGAGGTGTGGTCTGATGATTCTTTTGCTTGTGGTTTTGCGGTGGAAAATCCCTGCTTGCTTGGCTGCCACACATTAAGTGAAATTACATTTAGAATATTTTCTGTTTTGATTTTCAGTGCAACCTTTGAAAATGCATGACACATAATGTGGAGAGAGATTTTCAACAGTGTGCAGTACTGTAACTGGTTCAAACCGAGTCAGATCATATGAACCATGTGTGTGCCACATGCTGACAAAATTGGGTTTTTATAAACGATTGTATAGTTTTGAAAAGAAGCAAAAGATCTGAGGTGTTGTGCTGGGGTGTCTGGCTTGTGTAGTGGTCCATAATCGTTCTTAAACAATTGTACAAAACTGTAAAACTAGCACACAGTCCCAGTTTGATGTCTACTTCCACGTTCCCAATCTGTGTTGAGGCCCATAATCTCTCTAGTGAACCGGAGGGGCGGAGACATACTGGAAAACAACAGCTCGAAACACGCGCAGTAAAACAACTCTACACACAGAGGACAACCGGGAGGCTCCGATTCGTCCTAAGAGTTTGACAGACAGGTTCTCTGACAAATCAGCAAACAGTATGGCTTCTTCGGGCCTCTGAGCAGATCCCTACACTGTCTGTCAGCAGAAGAGCCCGCGCTGAGCAGAGGAGACCCCGGGCTATCCGGCCCATCAGCACGCTGTGAGATCGTGAGATGTGGCGCAGCACTGAGACATGTTGCGAAATCACTTTCCTCTGACGGGAAGGGGTGGTCTTGCCCAGAACCACTGGCACGTACTGGACTCAAGTGAAAAAATGCACTTTACTCAACTGGTCGGGGCCATTGTTGGGTTTAAGTCGTAGAAAAATATGCTATTAATCTAGCAAAGAATATAAAGTAACATACAGGGCCGACACAGACGCCAGCTAGGTGAGTAACGTAATAACCATTTGCTTTTTATTGCGGAAACAACATGGCGTTAGCAGGGGCGGCATTGTGAGACCTCAAAGCTAACTTGAATATATCTTTGGTGTTATTAGTCATAACGCTACCATTGACTTTGTGTCTTTGTTTTTTTCTGAACAACTTACGTTAGCCACCATTAGCTAACGTAGTAAGTTTTTAAACAGCGTTTAAAACAAACAGTTTGTAACGGTACACTCAGAGAAACAGACCTAGCGTCACGCCAAAAGCAAATGGAAAGAAGACCAGATGCTAACATAGACGTTGCGCCGTGATGCGTTACAAAGACTACTGTACTGTTTTCCATGTAATCGACACTAACGTCCTTTTTTCTGCTCCTAGCTCGTCACTGTTATCATCATCCTCGCCATCATGGGGTCTGCGGAGGTGCTCCAGCTGTGGCTCTTGGCTTGGCTCGCTTCTGCTGTACCTGCCAGAGGTGGTCAGTACCATTTTAACCCCAGACAGTATCGCGGCGTAATGTCGTTATGTTGACATATCTATATGAAACCTCTCAGTTCTCTATTTATTTGTCTGCATCTTTATTTATTTATCTGCTGCTGAAGCTGCCAGTCTGTCAGGTCACATCACAGCAGGTAGAACAAATAACAGTAATAATGGCAGCAGTCCATTTAGATGCTTCCACTCAAGGACACATGGAGTTGTTCATGCTGGCTCACAGACGTGGTACACTGTTAACACTGTTGCTTTCACCTGTTTTTTTCCCCTGCTGTGATGAATCAGTATGTTTGCCTTCTGAGGGTCTGAGTTAAAAGTCGGATCCAAACTTGGAACACAGTCACATGCCATCAGATTTCCTGTTGTGGACAGTGGGAGGAGCTGTTGGTTCTGTGCTGGTTCAGCAGTCACAGTAATATGTTAAAGAGGAGAAGAAAGGCTGCTGCTCATTTGAGTATTGCTTGGGTTGAGTTTGATTGTGAACATTAAATTACAGTCATCTCTTGTTTTGTTGGTCTGCAGACAATGAAAACCACCTGGTGATAGCCCCACAGTCTCCACTGTTAGAGATTGGGACAAACTTCACAGCTACCTGCATGATCATCAATACAGCTGAAGTTACAGCAGATGACCTGTACTGGAATCTGTCTGGGACCACACTATCCAAACAACAGTACACCAAAGTCAACAGATCAGCTCTCAGTGTCACAGTCCCCATCACCAGTGAAGATCCTGAATGGTTATTTTGCCTCTGTCATAAGCTGTCAAACTATGTTGTCCTGAACGAAGGCAGATTTATTCACGGGATTGTCCTTACGAAAGGCTGTGAGTTGTTCTTCTTTGAAACGTCAAACTAATTGCTGTTTTCTAACGACCTGTTTTTAATATTGTGGTGGTTTGGTGGTTATTTCTGTTAGTTGTGATCACATCTTACTACAGACAGTTGTTAGAAGTGTAAATTAGGCAAACATTAAAGTTATTAACCACAGCTTGCAGACCTACGACCTGCTTTACGTGGGACCTGCTGTAGTTGTGGGTACACACAGGACCACTGTGTTTAGTTTAGAAATTCTGTGGCTATGGTATAATGCAGAGAAAATAAGTAAAAATACTGGAAATACATATTTGATGACCATTATCTCTAATATTTAAATATCCGTGTCTGTGTGTAAAAAGGGCACACATGTAGTTTTGTCTAAAAGGTGAAGTTAATAAGATGTCTGTGTGTTTGTCCCTATGTCAGATCATCCGGAGAAGCCTGAGAATCTGTCCTGTGTGGCAGTTCAGGAGAAAAAGTCCATCTCTTCATCCATCAGCTGTGAGTGGGAAGCAGTAGGACGTCAAACTAAACATGTCCCTACAACGTACACATTGAACGTTAGGATCATCCCGTGAGTATGCCGCACATTTGTGGCATCATAGCCACTTTGGCTTCAACTTGCATGGTGGAATCAGGGGAAGCCGCCTGTTAAAGGAGTAAAGTGCTTTAGTGCTGTTGTGAAGGACTTGTTGGTTGAACGTTTGTCATGGCTTATTATATCCAATTACTTGCCCCTTTCAGACATGCCCACCACTCTGTAAACAGCCTGGTAATGCTGCATTAGTGTCATGTTGGAACAAGTCACACCAACAATCTGACTAGATAAGACACTGTACCATGTGAGTTTTTGTTTGTGGCAAAGAAAAACACAGTAATCATCAGACCACCAAAGAAAAGTCCAATTTCATTCTTTCCATGTGCCTGTTGGATGTCAAACATGCACGCAGCATATGAACCAATACAAGAATCAACAAACATAAATGTCCTTTTTAACCCTTCCTGGACTGAAACTATTACCAGGAAGGTCAGCCGAGATATCCACCTCGTATTATTTCAAGTGATCACTTTAGCTCCTCTTCATCAGCAGACAGATTCCATGTCTGAGAGGGGCGTGCATGTGCGCGCGTGTGTGTGTGTGTATATATATGTGTGTGTGTGTGTGTGTGTGTGTGCGCGCGCATATACAGTAGTGAGAGGGCTGGAAAGTATTAAAAAAAAATATACGTATCATGAAAAGTGAAATATTTTTTCTTTTGCCAACAGCAGTCAGACCTTTTATAGCTCAACAAGTATAAACAGTGCCCAAGTGTTCTTTGAACTTTACCCAATCCATATGACACTGGAAATCTGGGTGGAGGCACGCAATCAGCTGGGAATCGCCGAGTCGGAGCATCTAACAGAAGATGCTGGCATGTTTGGTACGTTTTGTATGGGTGCAGTTTGATCTGATCTAAAACATTTATTAATTCAGTAATAAGGGTCGCCAATTGTTGCATGTTCTTGATAGCTGGTTGTGTCTTTTGTTGCAGTGAAAACAAATCCTCCGTCAGACGTGACAGTCATTCCAGAGGAGATTTTTCCCACCTCCCTTCTCATAAACTGGACTCTTCCCATTGATAAAATGTATTTATCATTAACATATCGGATCCGATTCTGTCCAAATGGATCTCACAGTTGGACTTATGTAAGTATGTTTGTGTCTTATTCCACTGCTCAGTCATTTCTCCCAGTGTGAATTTTCACCATAGCAGGAAAAGCAGAAGAGGAACTAAAGATCTTACAGCTGCATGTTCCCTCCAGGAGCACCACACAAACCCCTACACTATGTAGATCAGTGTGTAGATCTGTAAAAGAAAAGTGAAAATGTTGGCTGTAGGAAATGTCTGCTCTGGAATAGGATTTTTTATCTTTTCCAGCAGTTTTCAACAAGACGTTTTTATGAAGGAACACAATCAGTTGAACAGGTATTCTGTAAAAAAAACTCAGTCATTTGATAAGTTATTAACAGTTTGATTAACAAAAAACTGTTTATTTGACTAAATATTGCAGTGTAATTGCCAGTGGTTTGTGACCAAAAACCTGCAGAACTAATGATATTCCCGTCAGCCTCCGCCAGACTCTGTGTCTGTGTTAGCTAATGTTAGCATGCTAACATGCTACACAATGATCCTTTGAGAATTAAGATCAAAGCACCATTGTGCCTAAGTGACCGCTAGCATGGCTGTAGACCAGGGGCCGTATTCATGAAGCTAATGAAACGCTACAGATTAGATGGTGCAGGGATCAAATCTCCAAATCTCCATTTCCATCAAATGGAACAATTATCAGCGTGTGAACAGGCTGCTACATTGTTTAGGCTACTTGTAAAGTATGGTTTACAATTTATTCAACAGATGTCCATTACATGAAATATTCCTCATTATTACACCATGTCTTAATAGAGACGACATTCTATGATTAGGCCTATTGATTTGGCTGTCCACTCCATGCCCATTATAACTGAGAGTGCATTCTTTTTATTTAATGTGTCATACCTAGCAACAGGGCTAACCACACATCCTCACTGAGGTAAAGGTTTCTGTCCCCTCCTGGCTCAGAGACATTTCCTAAATCACTCCTCACCCAGGACTCCTGGCTACAAATGTTTAGGCCAAGTCAGGAGCTGAGAGTATCCTCAGAATGTTTGTGAATACAGCCCCGGCTCTTCTTCCTCTGCTGTGCGTTTGCTGCCTCCAGTGGCTGATACGTGCCCGATGCATGTGTCAACTAAAACAAGGAGCTGTATTATTAGCACCAGTAGCTACAGGTTTTGCCACATCTGCCGGGACTGTAATTCAAATAATTTCAGTCCCGGCCATTGATGATGTACAGTCTTTGATGATGTTTGAGTGTCTTTTCTCCTTTAGTCAGGTACATATATTTAATGTTTTTTTTAATTTGTGGATGTCTAGTCAACTGACAAGTTTGCTGATTGTCCTATCTAATTATTAGTTGACAATGTCAATAAATGTGTTTAATGTTCCTTAGGTACCTCTTGTAGACCTGGCCAAGGACATAGAGTCCTTCAGACTCCAGAACCTTCAACCAGACACAGTTTATGTCATTCAGGTGTGCTGCAAAAATGAGATGGAGGGCCACGGTTACTGGAGCGACTGGAGTACCAACGTTACCAGGAGAACACCAGAGGACCGTGAGTTTGAA
Source organism: Nannoperca australis (assembly GCA_036023655.1). NCBI lineage: Eukaryota > Metazoa > Chordata > Actinopteri > Centrarchiformes > Percichthyidae > Nannoperca > Nannoperca australis. Next base: position 6,417 of record JAVQJD010077512.1, read on the forward strand.
GGCTGCCATCCTCACTACTTTCACTAATTAACAAGATTTGACCACCAAATCAAACATGATGTCCAAAGACAATTGAAGGACTTCGGATTAATTGATTGTTTACTCATTAATCTGGAATACCCGATGGAAGTAATATGAGTTCTATGTCCTTGAGACCTCCGTTTAGTCAGTCAGTTGACTGACATCAAATTTAGCTGCCAGCTTCTAAAAAAAAGATTTGCACTGCAAATCTTTTTGCAGCCTCAGTGATCACACAATGACAAAAATACTTCAAATGCAAATTTACAGTGTTGAAAAGTCTTTTGTTCTTTTGGTTTCCTTTTTTTTGTCCTAGGACCAACAAGTAAACCAGATTTATGGAGAGTCGTTGCTGAGGGTGATGCTATGAATGAACGACAAGTGAAGTTCATTTGTAAGGTAAATTCCCAGTTTAACACAAAAAACTATTACACGGAATAATACAAATATATTTGCACTGGAAAACATAAAACACCAAAAACTCAGTCACTGAAACAGACAATGTGTGATGTTTCTTTACAATATTTCACACATCTGGGGCCGTATTCATAAAGCTTCATAGTGCAAAGAGTTGCTCCTAGTGACAAAATTCTAAGAAAATTCTTCCAATAAAGACGTTTTCTAAGAATCACCCCTTACAGATAAGACTAGATCCTGGTGCAGATGAAAGTTCTTCATAAAGCATCGTAGCCCTTAAGAGAGCTCCTAAGATAACAGCTCAACTTTTAATGGATGTAGACGTTTCTGAAGCACAGGAGAAAATTGAGGAAAGACAAAGAGGAAGGAGGCTGAATGACGGTTGATGAAACACTACAGATTAGATGGTGCACGAATCATGTTTGTGGTCGATCTCCACCCAGAATAATAACGCTGTAATGCCAGACATTAAAGTGCTCACAACACTCACAGTGCTGCAGTGATGACTTACATAGACTAGAAAGCAATCACAGAAATTAGTAAAAGTGAAGACATTTCCTCCTGTTAATATCAAATATATTAAGAGCTAAAATGACCAGCATGGTAAATAAACGTAAGCAACTATAACAACTATCGGCATGTAAACAGCTGCTGTGCAGGTAGGCCTGACGTTTCAAACATTGTGTAGGCTACTTTAAAAGTATGGAGAAAATACAGAAATTAGTATTCATAATTACACAGTGACTTAATAGAGGCTACATTCTATGATTAGGCTATTCCACACCCATTATTGCCACACACACACACACATACTAAGTTTCTGTCCCTTTCCTACATCACTCCTCATCCAGGACGTCTGGCTACAGATGTTTAGGCTAAGTTCTGTGAGCTCTGTGAGAGGATTCCCAGAATTTTTGTGAAGAGTTAGTTAGTTAACATGCTCTTAACTTTTAAAATACTGTACTCTAAAGATGATATTATCTCCACTTTACTGTTAGTTTCATCTGTGGTTGTTTAGCACAGAGATGCGGTAGGCAGTGTTTGTATGCTCACAAAATGCAGCTGCAGAGTTACTGAGCATAAACTCTGCTCAGTGTGTTGTGCTTTTAATTTTGGAGGAAGGCTAAGGCCTGCCTCGCAATGGTATGAAATGTATAGTAACCAAGACAATGTGCAAATGCTTTCTTTTTAGATAATGCATCCCAGTTTTTTGCAGTCCAGTCAGTAATGTGCTTTTTTACTTTGCCATGCCAGGATCCTGTGTCTGCCAACGGGAAGATAAGAAGATTCGACATAAAGATTCAGGACCAAGAGGATCAAGTCAAGAATGGAAGTTGGGAGAGTATCCTAGTCAGTAGGTCCGAGGCAGACGGCAGCTCTAGACAGCGGAAGATCACTTTCCTGAAACAGATTTCCCTGGCTGACAGGAAATCTGTCAAAGTGGACGTCATCGCCGTCAATTCTGTGGGGAGATCTCCTGAGGCGTCGCTGGCCGTCCCTGAAAAAGCACGTGGTAGGTGTTCATGGTGATGCTAAGCTGCTGGCCGCTGCAGAGAGACGGGGAGAGGGAGAGAGATTGGACCTACAACAAAGGCTCCCAGCTGGATGGGAACCGACAACCCCTAGGCCATCAGAGGGCCATAAACTATGTGGTTCAATTGACATGTTTTAGAATGGGCCCATGTGTTTGGCAACCACTGATTTCAAAGCTTTGTTAATCATCATCCGTAACTTCTTTGGCTCATCTAAATGGGATATATAGTCCTTCTTAAATCACCATGGGTCCAAATCCAGTTTAGATGCTGAAAAAAAGACAAAATCAATAATGTGATATTAAGTGTATTTGTATGCATCTGTGTTACAGAGCGCCCCCCAGTGGAAAAGCTGAAGGTCTGGCCCAGTGGGGGCCAGCTGTGGCTGAAATGGAAACCCCCCAAGAGTGCATCTGTGTCAGAGTATGTGGTGGAGTGGGTCAGGGGAAATCAGACCGACTGGCAGAGGGAGAACAGAAACACCATACACACTGCCATCAGAGGTGAGCGTTCTTCTAAGTGTCTGTGGACGCTGACATGAAGTCCATGTGGCATTAAAGGCAACTCTCGCAGAATGACCCACAATGTAGATGTGTGAAGTGGCTGTAAAACGCTGCTGTGTAGGGTGAGCCATCATGGAAAGCAGACTGTGGTCATCTTGGATGTACATAGTTCCAACAGATCATTGAGAATTATTAATAAGTTGTCAGGGTGGCGCAGACCCTGCCTCTTCCCCTGGCTGCCATAAATACAGCAGGACATGGCTGGTTAGCAGCTTTCTGTGAGGGTACAATATTATATACTTACCAAAAAGAGAAGGCAATGGAACCATCTATCAAGTGTCTTACAGAGGAAAGTGGCTGAGATAGCATTCATTGGATATGTAATGAGCTTAACTGCAGATTTTAAGTCCTTTACTACAAAACATGGATACCGTCTTTATAAGGCTAGCTATATTTCCACTCATGTCTGTACAGTTTGAAAATCAGTGAACAGACACAGAAACCTGCTGATGTTACAGCATTTATTTTCATCCTGGTAACAGTTTAAAAGTCTGCTCTGCATGACATCATAATAATAGTGTAACATGACTATTTCAGACCACAGAAGTCAAGTTTCAAGAAGCCAGTAGATTTTCATAATGTATGAAAATCATATAGCTGTCTATGATATATTGTAAGACACAGCAGTGTGCTTTACTAAAAGATTCATTACATCTAATTAACAGGCAACCCATAATAACAACAGGAGGTTCTTGTTAAAACACAAGGACTTTATGTAATAAAGACCACACTTCATAGTCACAAAAAGTACCATGTTGAACAGAAAGTTAGCCAATGTGTTGCCATGTCAGGGTGGCAGCAACACGCTGCTGTAGGAGCAACCCAGAGTTTTCTTCCACTGTGAAAGCCAGCTGCTCTCCATGAAAAAGCAAACTATAAATGGATTACAGCCCCCTTTCAAGCTAAACTAACATTTCATTTACCTCTTGATCCCATTGTCACCTGCAGGCCAGCTGGAGAAGTTTGTTTCCTACACGGTGTCTGTGTATCCAGTATACTCCGGGTGGATTGGGAAGCCAGCAAGTGGAGATGCCTTTCTGGAGCAAGGAGGTAAGAAGACATCAGTGACACACTGGAGGAAGTAAACCATTCAGAGCAGCAGTTTGGTTTCAGCTCTGGCAAACCAGAATCATGTAGAGAAAACTATACAGCAGATTTAAAAACACAGGGAGATTTACCTGGTGGTGACTGAATCAGCACTGTGTGAACTCGTCTGGCAACGGCTGGAATGGATCGGATGTTTCAGTTCATTTATATGGAAAAGTCCCCCATTCCAGCCTTTTCTAAGTCACCTACTTAGAAAACACATGGCCAGTGTGCCACATAAAAAATTAAAAGTGGCCCACTGAGGGGCTCTGATTGGCCGGACATCATCTTCAGTATTGTGAAGAAGAGCCTTTCTTCTTAGTAACCCAGTTAACAGGGACAGAAGCCCTGTAGCTGACTCTGTATGTCTGGGCAGTGAGTTTACTTCTCAGCTCTTGCTCGCTGCCATGGCTGCAGCTGGACACACTCGAGGTGTGCTGCGTGAGGCTATACCTGAACACAAAGGACACGGTGGGTCCTGGCCTGTCCTTTTACTCAAATAAAAGAATAATCCTGCCTTCTGCCATGCCCCAGGCTTTTCTCAGTACAGTCCACAGGTCAGCTGATGTTAGGTACTTTTAGAAGGTGAATGGATCCGGAGCAGCGGGTGTGTATGTGAATTTGGATAATAAACCTGTGTGATGTTGTGGTGGCAGCTCCGTTAATTGGCCCCGATGTCAGACTGAAGGATAAACCAGGACGTACCGAGGCGGAGCTGGTGTGGAGCGAGATCTCCCAAAGCAGGCGGCAAGGCTTCATCACAAACTACACCATATTCTATACAAGTGGGAGTAAAGTATACGGTGTGTACCTGTGCCATGGTGTCCCCAGCAGCTGTCCACGCACTGTTGGACTGCAGTCTCACATGCTAATTTCTGTTTGGCTTGTTTGCAGACATAACGGTGCCGGCTAACACCAACTCATACACTCTGACATCGCTGACGGCCGACACCAAGTATGACACCTGGATGACTGTTTCGACCATCAAAGGCTCCACCAAAGGCAATAATCACTCCTTCACCACTGCCAAATATGGTGAGTGAAACCTTTTCTACATGATGAGCTGCCCATGGAGACATGGCGGAGACCCCACACACACACACACACACACACACACACACACACACACACACACACACACACACACACACACACACACACA
>JAVQJD010077514.1:0-25604 GCA_036023655.1 Nannoperca australis
GAAAGCTTTAATTTCTGCCTGTATGAAGGAATCAGATGGACCATGACGTGGTCAGAGTGTCCCAGTGCAGCGCGGGGGACGGCGTGATAGGCCCCACTGACTGTAGTGTAACAGTGATCAAGAACTTGTCTTGACTGGCCGTTCCAAACGTGCTATTTTCTGCATCCAAATCAGTGCACACACTGGACACTCATTTGGATTGTTATATAACAGTTTATCTATGGTGGTTAGAAAAATATAAAAAATATATTACTCCAAATGATAATCAATAACAAAAATATATTAAATATTAGGGGGAAAAGTTGCCTTCTAATTCATATTTATAAATCAGCTTCCTGATCACCAAAGCAAAAAGCAAAGGTCAATTCGGACTCTACAGTCGTGACAAATCATATGCATCATTTTAAAACTAAGTTTAATATATTCAAAAGGTTTGCATTAATCTACACCCGTTCACATTCAGCATATAAAACACAAACTAATGTATATATTTAAATAATCTTCAAATAAATCATGGTGTCAATGGTATTTTTGTGTATAAGGAAGATCAAGGGATGTAAAAATCAATAATCCATAACTCTCCACGCTCCACAAGTCTGCAGTCTTCCTGACATTAAGTAAACACAAAATGAAAATCAACACAGTATTCAACGTAGTCCTTTCAGTGTTTATTGAGTTTTTGATCTACCAATACTGCCATATCAGACTTTTACATTTTTGTAAGGCACATTTTTGTTCCGATTAAACACTGATCTTATTTACAGCAAATGTTTGGACGCAGTACATACATCCTCACACCTCCTCCCTATCAAAATGACCACCCAATGATTGGACCATTATTGTAAATATATAAAACTTTTAATTCATTTCAAAGCCCTTGTTCCTTATTTGAAAAGGTAAAGTCAACCATTTATTTTACAGTGTAATACGAGATGTAACTCCATGCCAGAAGTTAAAAATCTAATTTGTGAGAAAAAGCAATACATTTCAAAAATATGTGACAGGTTGAAAGAAAGGACATGTATTCTAATAAAATCTTTAAAATAACTTGGTCTTGCGAAATATTTTGCCATGTCTGTAGATGATTAACTTAATGGTTACTGGCTTGAGTTTTATTCCCAAGCAACTTGAGGGCCTACAAGTGGATAAATTGTGAAACTGAAAGTGAATTAAACCTGTTTTTTCACATTGTTGAAAGACTTTCAACTTCTTGAAAAGCAGTACAATATAAAAGGAACACTCTACTGCACCCACTCACATCGGTTGGTTCCTGGTGATGCATTAAGTTATCTTAACAGCTCTTAATTTGTTACATGATTGTCTGATATGAATTTAGGTCCAAACATGAAGGTTACGGACCAATTGCCTTGCTTAAAGTTTGCCAAATAAAACATTCATAAAGAATACTAGCTGCAGTAGTTTGTAAAAGGATGGCAGTACAAACAGCCCCGCTATTGTAGCCAGATCACAAAATCTAACAAAGACATCTGTGGAAAAACTACATATATCTCATCTTCATCAGTTTTTTTCAATCCAGGGGGAGAAATATTTAATAAAAACAACAAAAAATAAGTACCAGCATTGAAAAAGCATATGCATGTCTCCACAATGAATCTGCACCACAGGAATGAACTAAAATGACAGTAAAACAAAAAATTCACATTATACTATTTTTTGCTGTTGACAGGATGGTTTCTACTGTACGACTCATGATTATAAAAGCGTTTAAGTGGCTATAATGAATAACTATCAAGCTGTTAAAAATGATCACTGTAAGAACAATATCTCACATTTTACTATTTTAATTAAGAAAATAGCTGGAAAATGTGCAAAACACAATATTGCATGACTAAATTGAAATAGCTAGGATGTAGTCGCTGGTGGTGCTTCTTGTGGGGCAAGAACAAAGGCATCTCATAATCTGCATGTCTTCACATGTAACTGGGTCAAAGAGCATGTCAATAGCATGTTAGTATACACTGGATATCAGATACACAACCAGCTTGTGACAAGAGAGCTATATATTATTTACTGGTCCATTTTTCTGCCCACCTTTATGTTTAACTGAAAATACTGTCCACACACAGTTGCAAAGTCCACCCAAGACATGTTTCATGTCATCACTTTTCTTCTTTCTTGTTACTCTGCACTGTACACTAATGACAGATATATTTAAAAAAAAGACTGATATTTGGCCATTTGGTCACCGTAATTACAATAGCTAAAAGTTAAAAAAAAGAAGACAATTGCCTATCAATAACTAAAAGGTGTTTAGACAATCAAAACACTATATGTCAATTTATGAAGGAAAAAATGCTGGTTTTCACTTTATCTTCCAAATGTCCTTGGTCCAATATGGAATTCAGTAGGTTGCTCTAACAGTCTTTTACCACAGTCCTGTGAAAAAATATTCTTACTACACTATTTTAAATGATCTAGAGTGGCAAAATGAAAAAAAAAGGCTCAAAGACAGCACAGTACAAACATTTATGAAATGAAAAGAAGAAGGCACAGATTTGAAGAGTTGTGGCTAGAAGTCAGAGGTAGCAGAGGTCACAGAGGGAGAAAAAGGAGAAAAAGAAACAGTTAAAAAAAAGGGAGATGTGTGATTAAATGTCTATCTGTCCTTGGATCCAAGCTTCTCGATCAAATCTTGCAGGGGAGCAAGCTCTCGCCTATCGATAAGGTTGAACTCCTATAAGAAAAGAAAAAAACATTTACTATAAATTGGTTATTTAAGTCTGTCAATTAAAACAGTTTGTATTACAAGTTGTTGCTGCCCGCACACAATCTGACTAACATTGTGGGTCCTGTATAGAATTGATAGGACAGTAATTGCAGTAGCATTGACGTGTTTAAAGGCCCAATGCAATGCTTAACACTCAACCCCATTAACATAACAATATTTTAGTGTATTGGATAGAAGCATTTATCATACTGCACATGTCAACATCCTCCTGCCATGTCAAATTCTCTTAAGCCCCTTTCAGACATATAATCTGGTAAAATGCTGGGTTTGTCTGTTTGTTCCAAGTTCTGGCTTTTTGGATTTCATGCACAGGCATCTGTTATGGAAAAGATCCATGTAGACTCTGCTCAAACATGACAGGACTGTTGCATGATAAAGCCTCAATGCTTGCATAACAATTGGCATCTGGCATAGACGAGACCAAGTATGGCAGAGTGTGATGTACAATGTATGAAACAACACATTATTTACTGCCACATCCTGCTGAGATGTCTTGTTATCTAGCATGAGAGAGCAGTTCTTTCATTTCAGTGTGGGGTCAATGTCGAGCCATTCTAACTAAAGAAGTGTAGCTTGCAGTGGGTCTCCCTCAGAGTCACCTCTGCTGCTTGGAAACTGATCAGTGACCTTAAGAGTTCATTCCTTGTTTTAGTTTGACTGGTTTGCACAATATATGCAATCTTGTTTACACCGTCACCAGCAGGACTGCCTTATTCACACCTGAGCCACAGATATCTGTGACAGACAAGCTACTAGTTCCTCAGAATGCAAAACAGGCAGAGCATATATAGATTACTTACAGTACATGTCTGAATGGGGCTTTAGATACACGGCGGGGATTAAACACTACATTGTAGCAGGACAATCTCACCTGAACAAAGAAAATGAAGTGCTTAAAGGAGGTGTTGAGGTGGGCCTCCTCCTGCAGGTGCATCACAGAGTCAAAATGCTGGTGGTAGATGTGAGCGTAAACCCTGAAGAGACGCTTCAGGATGGTTTTGGCCACAGACATGAAGTTCTTCGGAAAGGGAACTCCTGTGGGACAGAAGGTGGAAGGTGGAAAATGCTGATGTCAGGAGAAGAGCGTGCACCGTTTCAACCTCCACTAAGCCTTTCAGTCCATACCAGAGTAAGACTAAAGATTGCCAACATCCTGTACTTTTAGCTTAATTCAAATTCGAGTGCGAGTTCAGACAGTAGCAGAAGAATTCCTCCACCCACACGAAGTTACAAATCAAAATGTACAGGCCTGCAGAGTGGAGATTCAGCGCAGTCAGACAAGCATTAGGACAGTGACACAATTCTGTTTGTGTCTCCTTTCTACACCATCACACTGGGTTTGAAATGAAACAATGAGATTTTAAGCACTGTCAGTTTTAATATGACTAGATTCACATAAGATGCACAGTGTAGGAATTGTAGTTCTTTCATACAGTGTGCCTCTATTTTAGGGGACCAAATTAATTTCAGTAAGTTATTATAAACTTGGACAGTCATATTTTGCAAGACATAAACTGCAGTCATCTTCACTTCTTGTTTGTTTAGGGGGCTTTCTGCTTCAGGCTGCTTTTCAGCATGCGAGCCACATGATCAGATTGACTGAAGTCAGGTGATTGACATTACACTGGTTTTGCTCTTGTCTGTATGTTTAGGATCACTGTCCTGCTTGCATCTAAAATTCGGGGAATTATATATATATATAAATAAATGATTTCTATGGAACTGCTTCCAACATCCGATTGTTTAATTCCAAATCCATTGTGCTGCAGAAAAGCCAAAACAACTTTCCTAATACCCTCTGACTGCTCTGTAAGTGCAAAGCCCTCTGGTCTTTTTTCTCAATGAGCCAAACATGGATTTAACAAATGCTCAAGGAAAATACACCGCGTGTGCTCTTTCACAGAAGAACATATATATCTAAATGACAAACCTACGAGAGTAGAAGCAAAGAAAGAAGACAATGTCAAGTTAATTCCCAAAGGGTAGTCAAAGAAAAGAGAACTGTGAACTTTGCCTGTGCAAAGAAAGACAAAAAATTAATAAAAAAGGGATGTATGCAGTTGCCTGGTCTATTGCAGAACCACGTGACTGCAGCCTAACTTGGCACTGGTTTTTCAGTAGCTTCATTCCACTGACAGAGAGCTGCTGGATGATTCAGAGACGCATCAATGAAAATCTGTTATTAGTTATCAAAACTCACCGATCTTGGAGGGGAAAAGCGTCTCATCATCCAGTTGATCTTGCACCCAGGTCATCAGGTAGTCGATGTACTTGGGCGCAGAGCATTTGATAGGCTTCTTAATATTGGTGCCATCAGCCCAGTGATACTCGTATCTACAGAGAAAGAACAAAAGTAACAGGCACCTCTCGTATTATTGACTTGATTCGTTAGTAACAGCCGGCCTACAGTCAGTATGAGACATGAACATGAAAGCTCTACATATAACATGCCCTCATTCGGCCGTTCGGTCAGGAAATCATTTGCTACTAGATTAGCTAAAAAAAGAGCTGGAGGGGGAAATGCAACAGTGTCTGCAGTCATACTCTTGATGGCGGCTATGTCAACAGGAAGTAAACCCCGGTCTCTTCCTCCTGATTATGAGACTGAACATAGACAGTCTTGGCAGGAGAGAGGATAGAGGAAGTGCCAAATCTAGATTCTAACTAAATAGCTTCTACAGGGACCACGTGCAAAGTTGAATTCCTGTTTTCCTCTTGTGACATTCAGACGAAGTATTACAATTTCATTTACTTTGACTGTCTCAGCCATTCAAAACCTGAATCTTTAGTTGTGTACACATGACGCATCATTTCCCAATGCTGGACAGAATGATGTTTCATTAACGGGACTCTATTATGAAGGTGAGTTAGACTTAGATGTGGCGTCTATAAAACTCCTTAAACTCAATTAAGTTCAGTTTAAAAAGGCGTCATTTCAGTTGTTTCTGTACATTTTGGATTGTTCTGAATTAATACGTTTTTTTCTACAAAGATTTATTTTTTATTTCTTTCCCCGTTTGGTAGCATATTACATCTGGGGGCGTAATAATAAATGCCCTGAGATAGCTTTGTTATGACGTGGCGCTATATAAATAAAACTGAATTGAACTGATGTTCTTCACCTCAGCTTTGTGTGACACATCTCGTGTCTCGGCCAACTTGTGATGTTTGTCAGTGTACATGCAATAGGCCTGTTTTTCACTGCAAACGTTTTGTCTTGTCATAGTAGGAAAAGCACAAGTATTACCAATAACATTAACATTCCATTGAGGTTTCTCGGTAAGTGTGACTCGCTGTTATGCCAGTGTGCACAATACCAGGATCCCCAAAAACAAACAAACAAAAAACAAGGCAGCTAAATGGAATTCAGCCATTGTTAAATGTATTATTTACACCTGTCCTCAAAAAGAAGCTGCATTGATTAAAAACAGTGTTGGCTGTTACCTTGGTCCCGCAGACATCACCGAGCAGCTGGTCTCGGTGCAGAACTCTGTGATGGTCCCGTACAGCATGTTGATCTGGTTGAAGAAATCCACCGCTGAAAGAAAGGGTTAATTATAGTTTGTGTTCTCTAGGGATGCGCATGCTTGTAACAATAATAAACTAAACAGTTTCACTTTTCTATTCACACAGTGGCTTTATCTGGTCTTTTTATACAACGCAGATACCTGATCACCTGTATTTTTAGAAAACATTATCTGCAGCCATAAATTAATATGTTTAATTTGGAATTTAAGGAAGTTTTTTTTCTGAATGCCTGTAGATGTGTATCGTATCACGTGTGTATGCTGTATTTTCACCGTCTTGTTAGTCTTTTTTTGGTCATCTGCTCTTTATTCTTTGTTTCCAATAATTCTACTGTTACTACCACTGATTACTTTGTAAACAATCTTAATTCTGTGACCAATAATTTACCAGTTTTGTTTGTTAGTCTCTTTTACCAGTTGGTGATGCCAGTGCTCAACCTCTGTACAAGGATCATTTACGTTTACAAATGTAAAATTGTAGTTTGGGCACAGAGCGATTCGTCCTGTAACTAGGTTTATTGTATTCATCCACTCACTGTTGACAGCAATCCACTCATTGAGATCCTCTCCCTCTGGAAGCATGACAGCCTGCCGCAGGTTTCCACTGCCCAGTGTTGCCTCGGCATGTTTGAGCAGCTCGTACTGGTGGGAGCCCTCTGGGATGTTCTTCTTCGGCTTGAACGTCTTGGATGAGCGACTGCCACTGCAAAGAAACAAACGTGGAGCTAAGCAACGGTTTTTTTTTTTTTTAAAGGCTCGCGTGGGAATAGATGCTCCTCTTGGGCCTTCACGTGTGAGGATCCTTCCTGTCTAGTTTGAGCAATCTGCCGCTGCACGAAGACGCCACGGTGAACGTCTTTGAACGTGATGTTGAGGCGATACTCGTTTTTTGGCTCGTTTTCAGTGTGACAAGAGGCATGAGCGTGCGGCCCGTGTGATGTAAATAAAGGCACGGTGATTATTAGCCACTTGGTGCAACAGACAGGAAATGCGACGGTATCAGTGTCACAGTGAACAACGGAGCGGTTCGTTACATTGCTCGACGTTTTCGCAGCCTCTCAACGAGGAGGGTTAAGACAGCAAAGGTGTGCGTGTGTTAACATGTCTGGTCTTATCGGAATACGTGACAATTAAGTGATTCTATAAGCTGAGCTGGCAAACCAGCCGCAAGCTAGCTTTAATCGTCAGGCTAGCAAAGTGGCAATGTAACTAGTTAAAAAGAAAGTTGACGAGTGCTGAAGATCTATAAATAAACACCGCTCACAGACAATGTTACGACGACGAGTGCTAACCATGTGTAACAAAATACGGTTTACGTTTATTCTAAACTTATTAGGACTTCAATGCGGTTAGTTAACTGGCTTGTTTACTGTAACCGAGTCTTAGTTTTACACCAGTTACTTCCCTTGATGGAACTTCGGGGAAGCGTAGCTAACCTCAACCGCAAGCTCCGGCTGCAACTTAGCGAAGCGACTGCTAACTTTACTTACAACAGGAAGCTCATCTTGGCGGAGCAGTCGTCGGAGAAACCTCGATTACAACTCCTAACTCTGGTTCTTACACGGAAATTTGTTTTACAATTAGACACTAGGAGCCACTTGACAGCGATGTCTGCTAACGCGAACTGCACCCACAGTGGCTCTTCCTCTATCGGTCCTCTGCAGCAGCTCGGCAGGCAGACTGTCGCCGCCTCCCGGCTGCATGTGGCTACTGCAACTCTCCGCATAGATTTAAAACCAAATGTGTACATTTCTGTCAGATAATAATTAAATCGATCCTTAGAATTTTCCATAATGGAAAGTAACTATGGTAAGTACATTTACTCAATTTGCTCTATTTAAGTACAGTTCCGAGGTACGTGTACTGTACTGGAGTATTTTATTTATACTCCACTACCTGATACTTCCACTACACCTCAGAGGGATATATGATAGCTTTTACTCCTCTATATTTATTTGACAGATTATTGCTGGTTACTTTGTAAATATGTTTTTTAAAAAGCATTAATGTACATAAAAGTTTACAACAGTATATAAAGTAGTTAAAATTTCCATCACCTCGACCGGCTGCTTCTACGTTAATGTATCATTATTAATAATCCAATATTATACAATAATATAACTCTGACAGAAGTTATTAGGCCTGCACACCGAATAGGCTGCTTTTACTTTTGATTCTCCAAGAATATTTTGCTGACACTATTTGTGTCCCTTTACTTACAGTTTGAACACAATACTTAAAGGAGTCTTTTTACAATGTATTATTATTACTTTTGCTTAAGTAAAACATGTGAATATCTCAGTAGTAAAGTGTCTACATACATTTACTCGAGTACTGTATTTAAGTTTGCTACAATTCTGAGGTACTTGTAACTTTACTTGAGTATTTCAATTTAGTCTACCTAATACTTCACTTACTACCACTATACAGAAGGTGATATTGTACTTTTTATTCATTTATTTAGCAGGGACTTTATAGATTGAAAATGCTGCCTTTTACTCTACCAACGTATTTTTAGCTGATGATAATTGTGTAATATTTGTAATTTTGTAGGCCACAATAGAAAAATCTAAATCTAAATCTTCGCTTCAGAGGCGTGGCAGCAGATAGCAGTGACGCAAGCAGCGTACGTACGTGCGTGCGTGCGTGCGTACGCGGGTGGGGGTGGGGGGAGCCTCTCCGCACCTCTTCCTCCTTCACAGACGTCGCTCTGGCCTCCTGGTGGTCGGCGGTGTGTTTCGTAACGGGCCGCGGTGTCTCCTCTCTCCTCTCAGCCGGTCACAATGGCAGCGGTCAGGGCTCTCAGGAAACTGTGCCAGCACACCCAGCATCAAGTCTGTCAGCTGCACACGTCCGCCTCGAGGTGAGCGAAGACTGCTTTCATTTGGGTACATTTAATACCACTTTTAAGACATTGTTGGGCGCTCTTCTTCCCAAAATGAAAAGATATACCTTGTTAATACATTTGTTCATTGGCCGGCCTGGTGTGTACGCGGATACGGTCGTGCCTTTTATTATTATTTATATAATTTCCCGGTATTTTGAACTAAATGTCCGCGGATGGTTACATTTTGCTGCGCCCCTAGCGTCATGCCGGTAACACTGCAGCGGCAGGCTGGCTGATGAAATCCATCTGAATGCTTGCACCCTGTGGCTTGAGGAGCCAGGTTTCAGCTGGAGACCGAGGTGTCGGTCTGCACACAAGGAAGAGATTCACATTTGCACCAAGGCCATTCCGTTAGGGAGGGCCTGCGATCATTTGAAAAAGCAATGTCTCTGCGGACATGCACATTACATACAGATGGCAAATGATCAACACCCAGTTCAGCTCTTTATTGGAAACGTTGCTGAGTGCAGCATGATCCAGATGCATGTAATGAACTAATGTTGCACACACGCCTGAAAAGTCTCGTGTGGCTCATGATCTGCAGCTCCAAAGGCACAAGATGGATCACCTGAAACCTGTTTCATGTATTGCACAGGTTATTACCATATGTCACAACAAATATACCATTTTAAAGCATTCATTTATTAGTTCTGGTAGAATGATATTATTAATATTATGAGACAACAGAAATGCAATTTTATTTATGTAGAACGTTTAATTACAGATAAACTCCACAGGCTTTACATTAAAATGCATCACAATAACAAAAGAAGAGAAACATAAAGAGACGACTCTCCTCTTTGGGTGTTGGGTGTCACTCAACATGGGCTATTTAACATGGCTATGTGGCATACATTTGAAAAGAGAGTTTCTCCTCAGTAGAGCCACTATGTATTTGTTGTTTGAGGTTAAAGAGCAGTTTGCAGTTTGTAATCTCGACACTTTTTCTCTGGGACCTGGTACGCTGGCCCCATTTTGCCCAAAGATTCCTGTGAGGTTTAATAGGTTTTGGGAGAATAAAAAATGGGGTTACATCACTGTTGATTGCTCATTACTCTTCAGTTGCTAGTTACAGCTCTCTACTTGTTGTTATATAATGGATAACCGTCTCTGCCCTTTTGAAAGTTGGACAAAGCATCAGGAACTGTCAACCCAGTTTGTACAGTCATGCAGTGCCTCTGTACTCTGTGATTAGATGCCAGTAAAAAGCTGCTCCTCCTTTAAATTCTCTTCCTTGTTCCTTCCAATTTACACCAACCCTGGGATATAAAATACGGTAACATTAATAAATAAGTGCTGATGAAGCATATGGCTCTGACGTGCAGTGGAGACGTGCTGTGTCTAATTTTAGAGTCTGCTTCAGATGCTGGCATTGGTGCGTGCTCAGGCTGGATGGTTGAGATTGATTACAGGATTCTGGTGTCACAAGCCCTGTTTATGTCTAGTAGGTCAATGGGTTCAGACAAGTACAGTAAAAATTATTCAGATAGTCAATCCTTTCAATAAATCCATGGCTCTGTACACTTGTGAATCAGAACCAGATTTATTGCCAAGTAGGTTTACACATACAAGGAATTTGTGTTGAGCCTTTCTTATTGTTTTTGACATTGTACTAAACAAGTAGGTAAAAATGATTTGCATAAATAATAAAATAGTTAGTTGCAGCTCTAGATTGAGCGACACATTTCTTTATCGGAATAACAGCAGAATCACAGCTTGTTAAAATGTAAGTTATCGACTCTGACTCCTGTGTTTTGTGCTTGGCATCTCTCAGACAGGAGGCGGTGGTCATCTCAGGAAAGAAACTAGCACGGCAGATTCGGGAGGAGGCCCGGGGCGACGTGGAGAAGTGGGTTTCAGCCGGCCACAGGAGACCCCACCTGAGCGTGGTTCTGGTAGGAGACAACCCAGCCAGTCACTCCTACGTCCTGAATAAGACTCGAGCGGCAGCTGATGTCGGTAAGAAAAAGTACATACAAGCACAGTTATTCCTCAGTATAACAACAAAAGAGCAAATGTGTTTTAATTACTTTTCTCACTTCAACCTCCCACAGGAATCTCTAGTGAGACAATTCTCAAACATTCAGACATCAGTGAGGAGGAGTTGTTGGACCTGATCTACAAACTCAACACAGACCATCGTGTGGACGGCCTGCTGGTCCAGCTGCCTTTGCCAGGTACACAGACACTGAAACGGTGCAATAGAAAGACTGACGATGAGTTTAGAGAATCATGGTACATGTGCGACATCGCTGATGTTACAACTGAGTGCAAGTATCAATCAGCATATGTTCGCAGCGCGTACATTAGAGCAAACTCACCTGTGCTCTTGGAACATAATGTTTGACTGTTACTTGTCTTTGTTTTCTGACAGAACACATTGATGAGCGCGTCATCTGTAATGCAGTTTCTCCTACCAAGGACGTGGACGGCTTCCACGTAGTTAACGTGGGTCGCATGTGCCTAGATCAGTCCACCATGCTTCCTGCCACTCCCTGGGGAGTCTGGGAAATGATTAAACGCACAGGTAACAGGAGTGACCACTTACTTCCTCTTAGGGCTTAAATGCTGCTGAACAAACCATCTAAATTAACTACATGGATCTTTCAGGTATTCCTACTCTTGGGAAGAATGTCGTGGTTGCGGGACGCTCCAAGAATGTGGGAATGCCCATCGCCATGTTACTGCATACAGACGGCCGTCATGAGAGGCCCGGAGGTTAGTTATAGTGAATGTTGGTTTATCTGTTTGTTTAAAAAAAATTAAATACGGTATACGTACTAAATGTTATTTATTTTGCAGGTGATGCCACGGTCACCATTTCTCACCGTTACACTCCAAAGGAGCAACTTTGCCAACACACTAAAATCGCCGATATCGTTGTGGCTGCTGCAGGTTTGTGTCACCGTTGATTCTCCTGCGTCTGATCACAATTGAACTGTTTAAATCTGGATTTCTTTAGTAGGTTGACTTTGTTCTGTTGTCTAACATTACGTGTGTTTTACTTATTTCTATTATCAGGGATTCCAAACCTCATTACCGCCGACATGATCAAAGAGGGAGCAGCGGTGATCGACGTTGGGATAAACCGAGTGCAGGATCCAGTCACTGGAAAGAGCAGACTGGTTGGAGATGTGGATTTTGAAGGTGAGGCTGAAGAGCGAACATGATCTGGTTTTTTTTTTTTTTTTGCATGGACATCCTTGGTGTCCCGGGTGTCTTTAACGACATACGTTTTTCTATGTATTTTCAGCCGTGAGACAGAAGGCGGGCTTCATCACTCCTGTACCTGGAGGTGTAGGACCCATGACTGTGGCGATGCTCATGAAGAACACTATCAAAGCAGCTAAGAACGTTCTGCTGTATCCCCCAGAGAGGATCCGCATGGCAGCTTCGTCCTAATGGGACAAAGAAAATCCCAGCAACAGTGACACATTCCAGCCCCTCCAACTCCCTCATTTTTTACTTGGAGCAACCTGACGAGCTCACTTTGCACACGGACTGGAAAGATGAAAGCTTTATGGTTCTATTCTTGCTGACATCTTCAACCTTTCCTTCAAGTTAACTAAAGTTTTGACTGTTACATTCACTCATGCAGCTGCGTGTTTTATGTAACTGGGTATTTTCAGTATTTATCATTTGTATTTTTGTGGAGTTTGGGGAATTTTAAGAAATCTTGAAAGATTTTTATTTATTGCAAAAGTGACAAATTATTTAAACATGAATGGAGGCAGCTCACGTATTTAACTCAAAACAAGAAAGCAGCTAACGCAGAGTAAGTGAGGCCTGTCTGTTTCTTTTCGTTAGTTTAGCCTTATGTATCAAGAGTAATAAGGGCTAACATCATCAGGAACAAGTGTGTTTATCAATATACAAGCTTTAAAGATTCACAAATGCCTTTGTAAAAACTTTGAAATAAATATTACAAATGTATTCTCACATTGATGCTTGTTGTGCACATAGATTGTCTCTTCCTCTTCATTGTAGAACAGTGACCATGATTTTGTACAATTACTCTCTTTACAGTGTCATATTCACATTAATGCACTTATTCCAAATTACTTCTCAGGCACTGTCATTATAAGTATTTGCCTCTTAGCAGCGGTATTAAATAACCACTACCTGTCTTCACACTCGGATCCAACTTTCTGTATTTGGCATGACACAAAGGCATCATAACCACCACTGATCTCCTTGAGTCAGTGGTCTCAACGAGATATGAACATCCATTTTAACTTCTTTAATACCAGATGTTTTATTAAAACATCCTGTACAATGTTTTACACTGTCCCACTTTTATGTAACATGGAAGCAAGAGACTGGGACAACAATACTTAGTGATTAGTGCGACCTGAATATTTGATTAACTTTAAACTTTTTGGGTGGCAGACACACAAAGGGTCAGATTCTCCCGCAGACTTTGGTTTGTTGATAAGACCAAGTGGCCTTTGTATGTTATCTTAATACTGCCCACATTCAACTTAAGTAGCTGAGCTGACCCCTGCAATTACTTATCCTTCAATTTATTTTGTTCTCTCTTATTTTTCTTTTGGTGTTACGGGAGATACCACCGGTTTATATGGAGCACCTACAGGAGGCAACAGGTGGTGGAGTTCGTCTGGGTTCATAGAGTCATTTTTCCTTTGGATTGCGGTGTGAGATAAAATATATTAAATGGGCCTGCGCATGTGCTCTACTTTTTATTTGCCAAATGGAAGATATTAAAAACAATGAAGATTTAGGGGACATATTGTTTATATGATACTTGTTCTGCATAACAAACTTAACTGTTCTGTTAAGGCAACATTGCTGTGTGAGTTCCCTTGAATTAAAGCAAAGTCTACTTGTGATCCCTTGTTTCATGTTATGGTGGTATATAGAGTGGTGAGTGAAAGTGAGTTTATCATTCCTAACTGGTATAATTATAAGGATTTCTAATGGGTCATGAGGGTGAAAGTATCCAGCATTTTACCTGGGATAAAAAGTCACAAAAGATAAACATAAAAAGTAACATAAAAAGTAACATAAACACACACACACACACACATATATATATACATATATTATTCCTTTAATCATCTTATGAACGCTCATATTTATCTTCGGAGCCCTTGTCGGTCCCTGACCCCCAGGTTGGGATTAAACTACATGGTAAACCTATATAGAAAATGCACAATTAGCGCCACCTCAACCAACTTCAACAGTTAAATGAAATGTTAATGCATCTGTAATACTAATAACCCAATGATATATCCCCGTGAGAGGCCATTCTGCATAATAGCTTTTATTTGTACACGAGTATTACCTGTAACAGAGTCAATTTACACAAAAGAATTGATACTTTTACTGAGTACTGGTTACTCGTCACTGAGCAGATCAAACCATGTTCACGGGTTGGGTAAACCAAAGTAGGAACTAGGAACCTAAGTAATGTCTTTCCCGATGCCGACGGAAGGAAATTAAAGACGCGCGCGCTTCCGCCCGTTTTATATGGCCGCTGCAACGCACTCGCTGTTGTTTATGATTTTCAGCCAGGTTTCCCGTGTGTATTCCTCCTCGTGCTGTTGTCTCCGTGATGGATCGCATCAGGTCACCTGACAGAGCTGGCAGAGAGAAAAAACACGAGAAGAAGAAACGGAGACGGTCCTCCTCTTCTTCTTCATCATCTTCGTCGTCATCTTCTTCATCCAGCAGCAGGAGTCGAAGCAGATCAAAGAAAGCATCGCACAAGAGTCAAGGTCGGGACTTTAAAAACATGAAATTATCAAGCTTTGATTGCAACGAAAGTCCTATTATCGAAGAACTCGGTTGAACTTCTTCCGTTTCTCCCTCAGATGTGAAAACACAAAGAAAGAAGCGCAGAAGAAGCTCCTCTTCTTCGCCCACCTCTTCAACCTCGTCCTCTTCATCCTCGTCGAGCGACGAAAAGACAAAGAGGAGGAGAAGTAAATCCAAGAAAAAGAAGCTGAAGAAGAAAAAGGCCAAGCTGAAGAAGCAGAAGAAAAAGGAGAAAAAGAAGAAAGAGAAATTGAATAAGAAGGAGAAGAAGAAAGCAGAGGTGGTGGCGCCGGTGTCCAGTCCACCAGCAGAGAAACCTCCATCTTACCTGGAGGTGTGGCAGAGTGACGAGGCGGCGGTGGAGCTCGGACCTGGTAGGACACTGCTTTAATGCCAATGTGGCGCTGTGGTTTTACAGTGTCACACTTTTGAATACCAAACGTTTGCTGCTTTTCTCTGTTTCATATCACTGTAAAATGTTATGTCTTTGAGTTTTGCACTTCCGGTTGGACAATTTAAAGACATTTATATAGCGCTTCTCAAGAGACCCGAGGGCGCTTTACACACAAAGGTGCAGACAAGAGTTTAGTCTTTTTAGGTTTTAGGAAAATGTTTTTTTTCTGACAGTTTAGTCTAAATGATTTAATTAATAATGAAAATAATAGTTGCAGCCCTAATTTGCATAGTTTTGGTAGGCCTAAATAGATAGGTGGAGACCAAGCATATGGCAATATATATAAAATCAAAGTCATGGTGTGCGGAATGTTACTGTATGTACTACTCTTTCACTCACCTTTATGTTCACCAGTACAACCTAATGCATGGTTCTTTACACTGTAATGCAGGCGTTTCATTGAATTATATATTCTAGCACTGAAGGTTTGTGATGGTGTTGGACAGGACTGAATTATATATAGGGGAGAAAATGTAAAATGACTCTCAATATAATGTAGTCCAGTACACCACCACCTTTAACTTCAGTAATGAACATATAGTTGAATTTACACATTTCCTAAAATGTCAACAAATATATTGCTCCATGAAGATGTTATGGCAGAGCTGTTGCATTGGACTGCATTAGTTTGTACAGGAGGACCTAATAAAGGGGCCACTGAGTGTAAATCGTGATGTAGTAATTTTGCGGGGAAATAAACAGAGAAACGGTTTAGTAATGTCTGTTTTGGCTAATCCAGCAAGTTAAAATCCAACATTATGATAAAGCAGTCCTGCTGATTCATTTAAATACAACCACAGGTATTAAAATGGTACATTATGTGAAAAGAATCTCAGGATTTATCATCACATCACCTAATATGAATATCGGAAGAAAACTAGTTACTTTGTCCCACTTTCCCGTTGTGTTTTCTTTAGCACTATTGTTGCTCAGAAATTGAATTTCCAAAGCATCCAGGTTATATTTAGTGTATTTTACTCTGTTTTCCTCTGCAGTGATGACAGATGAGCAGAAGGCCCGACTCTCCACTAAAAGGCCCCTCACCAAAGAGGAGTACGAGGCCAGACAGAGCGTGATCCGCCGGGTGGTGGACCCAGAAACGGGACGCACCAGGTAAACCATAGCTACAGAATGTGTTCCGCCAGTTTACAATCAATACAAAATATGCGCGTGTAAAGGAGCAGTTTACCTGTTCAGATTCACAGGATGATGACATTCGTCTCAGTAAAACCTCAAATTTCCCAGAAGAGCAAATGCAACAAAATTTAGATTTTATGATGTTGCCTATCAAATTTCATTTTAGCTACTGCCTTCTTAAAACGTGCTAACGTCTGTGTCTTTCCTTTCAGATTGGTGAGAGGAGAAGGGGAGATCATAGAGGAAATAGTCAGCCGAGAAAAACACAAAGATATCAACAAGGTACAAGAGAAAGTTTTAAGTTTATAACTTTGAAATTAACATTTCAGAGCTCCCTTTTTATCTAACGGTGAACTTCTATTCATCCCATAGCAAGCCACAAAGGGAGATGGGAATGCCTTCCAGAGGAAACTGGGAGTCAACCGGTAGAAGATGTCGTGATCTACTCTGGTTGTGTAGCCTCAATCAGCTGAATTGTATATCATGATTTCAAACTGTTGCCTGTGATTTAACTGTATGATAGTGGGGGTACAGAATTATCAGGACATGTACTGTTGATGCACACTAATTAGTTTAATCCAGGTAAAAGCCAGTATCTCCTATCGATTTGCCTTATTAAATCTATGCCGATAACAAAGGAGATATAAAGACAAGTGTGCGAGTTGAATGTTTCGAGTCAACTGAGATCTGCCATAGCAACTCTACATGAGGAAGATGTCCCAAATTGTTTGCACATGTGATGTATGTTTACACTGATTACTGCGTATTTATTTTGTCCAAGTTTTAAAGAATTTCGTTGAGCACATTTAGGAATCGATCCTGAATGGACTGCAATTTAGATCGTCAGTTTTTCTACGTAAAATCATAGACAAAAAGAAGCTGAATTAAGCTTCAGTGTCCTGATTGACTCTGCAAACCCTTTTTTAAATTTTGGCTACATACTCTACACCCACTTATAGACGTCTTCTCACCTTTACATCTCACTTCTTTTTTTTTTTTGTTGCTTGTCTGAATAAATTTGTGTGAACTGCAATGAATTCTCCTACATCTGAAAAATCTCTGAAGAGACTATCCTGCTCATCGAGCCGACCCATGTTATTCTTCATGACGTTGCCGTTTTAAATGTGAGAAAAGGCCGGAGTTTCTTAGTCGTTCTTTTATATGTTCTTTATACACTGTACATAAAAACACAAGGGAATGGATAAAATGAAGTTATCCAAAACCTAAAAGATACACCCTGTACAATGAAAATATTTACCAAGGTGTGTGTGTGTGTGCGTGTACACACACTATGAATGCCAACTCTTGGTGTAAGTTGTGGCATTGCATTAACCCGGGGAACAGAGCTTGAGACAGAGATGGATTGCCTAATGTTGGTGAAAGAAAGTCAAATAGAGTTCTCATTTTAAAGTGAAAACGAGCCAAAGCCTTTTAAGAAAATATGGCCTTTTCCTTTTTCCACAAAGTAAAGTCTACATGAACAGTCTTTCCTGCCGTCCATGAAGTCAATTCGGGTGTGAGCAGTGTTCATTCTAGGCCTCGCAACACAATGCTCACTGTAAGGCATAAAAGGGAAATGTAAGGCCCCTGGTAAGGTGTGTGTGTGTGTGTGTGTGTGTGTCAGTAGCAGAATCGAAGGGATTGTCTGCCCAGAGGTATCCAAACTTCACAGATAACCACTTCGTCTTTACATTCTCTGGATTTTAATATCCAGGCAATTCAGATTTCTGGGGGAGGGAATATGGTTGACCAGTTGCCAACTTTATACGAGTGCTTGTTTTCCAGCATTGCCTGTCCTTTTTTCTAATTACTATCAATGTACAAACATCCATTCTTTAATCAGCAGCTTTCAAAAGAGTTGTATATATGGCTTCAAGCCAAATCTCTGAAATGGTCAAAATGCAGAGGGACAGTAGTTCAGCATGTAATTACACCTTTCCTCACCAGAATAGCTGGAAACAGTACTGATTAAAAAAGTTATAGGTACCCGTGCATGTACACTCTGATCTAGGATCAAGTCTACCCTCGTCGATATAAAACAGGTGGACAAAATATCAGAAACACCTCTCAATATAACAATACAATTCAACAGCACCACAAACTGCAGCCTCCAAAATTCAATTAAGTTGAATCAAAAAGGGAACATTTCAACCTTTGTGATGTGTCGGAGTGGAAATGTCCTACAAACAACATAATTAAGACTGAGCACGTCCGTTCGCAGGATCAAACCAACTCAAATATTTCATACCATTATCAGGTCAACCGCACTTGTGAGAAATCTCTACTTAAAAAAAAAATTGGACTCTACAAATGTTGCATGGGTACCTGTGCGTTTACTGAGTGCCAAGATGTTTTTCAGATTCCCTCTTTGACGTCTGTCGAATATTTGCCTGTTGAACTGATTGTCAATGCACTGTGACATTCCCTCAACAGTCTGTTTGATCTTGTGGTGTGGTTGAGTTATATTGCACGCTTCCCCTTACATTTAAGTCCATATTGGTCCATAGATCTGTACTGTACATGCCTACTAGAGGGACAAATAAACATCTGTTGAATGAATAAATCACACATTTTCCACCCATTTCAGAAATAAATGGCGAACAGCATGAAGTAAATCTTAGCTATGTGTTCCTACTTCTGACGGCATATTGTAAAGAATTTACAATTTGCAGATTTTTCTTCCTCTAACGGCGCAGCAGAATGAAGAAAACAGACCTTAACCTAAGGAGGATTATCTATGAGCACATTCAACGCCTCATTTACAGCTTAGAGATTACCAGAGAGAAGCCATATCCCAAATTTCCAAAATAGATAATAACATACAACATATGACACAATATAGCAGTTCTGTTGATACAATTCTGGTGATCTGCAAGATAAAATAATAAAAATACAATACTGTGCCAGGCAAAGAACTCTTTGAGTTTTGGCTGCTGCAACTGATGTTTGAAGAAAAACAAACACAACACAGCTAAAGTAATCTTAAAACACATTTTGTTCACAAAATCAATACATTTTAAAATTTCTATAATCTTAAATAACAATAATTATCATCATCAATCAATAAAGTCTATCCTGAATGAGGCGGTGTTTACCCCCAGAGTAAAGAAGACACTTGAAACTGGTCTTCAGTGGACCAGATACCAGATCTGCACTGTAATATAACAATTATGTACAAGCCTTGTTAAGGCATTCAACTACATACTTACACAATCTATTCCATTTGTACACAGGAGACCTTAATCCCTTCCTCTCTGTTCATGTACAGCATATCATTCTATACTGTTTACTTTGGCACATTAACCGTACAGTAGTGGGAGTTTTCCCTTTAGCTGGGTCATACGTTACTTATTCAAGAAGGTACGGCAGCACAGTATGCTGAGATGTGGTGAAATGCTAGAAAAACCTAGGAATAGTTTCAGCTGCAACCACAGTTAAAGGGTAATTTCGCAGTTTGCTTCATGTGATATTTGGATGGTTCTTTGGTCTAAGGGACAACTAGAAAAACAAGCAAAACTGGACTGGACTGTTTGGTACAGTAGCTCCTGATCAAGTAATTTCAAGTTGGCTTACATAACACCTCACGTTTATGTTTATAAATGATGCTTCTCCTAAAAAAATCCTAACAGAGATCAATTTTGGCTAAATGATTGTGTTTGGTTTGGTCACACCGAGAAAAGAAATTCAATCCAGTTTTACCTGATTCTCAGCTCTGCTCCCAGACATGAACGTATCTGATTTTATCACATAAAAAGGACATAGCTTTAAAACCATTATGCATGAACTTCATCTCTGTAGTAATTGTTGTGCTTGCAATGGCCTCAGTAGTCAGTTACAGTGCAGTATCAGCACTTAGTGCTAATACAGGCTGTCTGTAACCACTTTGTTGTGTTGTTTGCTTAAGTATACAGCATGGGGGTGCTGCTAGCTCCAATCTAAAATCCTGTTGTAGGAGGAAAACTGACCCTCGTATTCAAGACTGATAAATATTTACAAAACAGTAAAAACTGGATTCCTACAGTATAAACTAAGTCTATTTGTGTGCATGTTCCTGTATAAGGAAGATGCTTCTTGAAATGCCTGTCGGGTTTTGTGTGTGTTTTATAATAAATACAGCCATAGCCTCTGTCCATAAATATGTGTTGAGTGTGAATGGTGTTAGTTTTTATAAAGAGTGGTTTGTAGCACCTATTGTTTTCATTGTGGTATTTACCCATCTGGTGCAAGTCAACTGTTGTTTACTCTTTGCATTTATCCTTGCCACGAGTCTCTTCCTCAGCACTCTATTTTTAAGTCACTTTCCAGAAGGTACCCTCACATCGTCTCCCTAATCTCATTTGGGGCTGAGAATGCCCGGTTCCAGCTTGGTGCTGCTGCTGCGGCCCCAGCAGCTGGCTGTGATGCTCATGCTGCGCTGTGCTGCTCCCTGGCTGTGGCTGTGAGCGCACT
The DNA here is from genome assembly GCA_036023655.1 of Nannoperca australis. NCBI lineage: Eukaryota > Metazoa > Chordata > Actinopteri > Centrarchiformes > Percichthyidae > Nannoperca > Nannoperca australis. The sequence continues at coordinate 20,982 of JAVQJD010077514.1, forward strand.
CCAGCCGCTCACCGTCTGACTGGCTCTGTGTGCGTTCTGGCCTGTTGTGGATGCTGCCTGTTGGGGAGCTGGGGGTCGGTTGGGAGGAGATGGTGCGCAGCAGGTGGTTCCTCTTCCTAAGGAAGTCGCTGTTTGCACCCAAGCCGAAGCTGCCTTTGCGCAGCACCATCCGTGCACTGCTGGACTTGGCTGGCCGAGAGCGGTGGTTGTACTCCAGCTGGGACAAATGAGCCGCATAACCCTCTGTGATGAACTGTTGAAAGGATCAGAGCAGAGACAAACTGAACTAGAAAGAATCTGAGAATTTTTACATTCGGGTTCAGTTCGGTGAGACTTTTTCATGCAGTTACATTAGTTATTAATTGGTGGCAGTATTCGACCTGACCAGAGTAAATCATTTTGTATTGGCGTTTTGGTATTTTCTTGTATCGTCCTTGAAATAGATTATGGAATATTAATAAATAAAAAATAAAAAAAGCAAGATCAATTCCCCATGCGTGAAATAATCAAATGGTACCTGGCACTGGTGCTGCAACTTCTTGGAGGGTCTACCGACAATGAATATTTGGGAGGAAGGCAGGCCAATGGAGGTGTAGACTGAGATGTCTTTGGTTGATCCGTAGCCAGCGAAAATCTTCATTTGAGCCTGGAATCAGTCAAACGAACAAGAGTTTTCTTAACAACGGAGTTCATATTTCTTTCATAGTAATACCATGTCAGCATCGTTGTTTTGGTTTTTACCTCTAAAAGTATATTCCATATTCATTTCACAAAGATTAAGTCTACACATCCACAGACTATGGTACATATCAAACTGCACATAGCCCCCCCCCCCCCCAAATCTTCCCTTCCTCCCAGTCTGACCTCTGTCAGGGTCTTGAGGAAGTTGGCCTTGTGTCTGAGCGGATCGTGGACCAGGCCGTCACAGAAGCAGACAATGCCATGAGGGAAGTTGTGCTGAGACAACCACGCAACTACCCGCTGCTTCTGCATGTCTGGCCGTCCTGTCACATAGATGATCAGATAGCCTAAATCTTGCCAGTGCCTGCAATGAGGAGGAACAGGAGAACAGGAGACATAAATAACAGCGCCACACGCGAATGTTACTTTAGTTTGAAAAAGCATCTTCTTTCCAACCCAAGAAAACAGAAGAAGAACAGAGCAGCTAGCTACCTGACAACATCCACGGCTCCTGCCCGCACTTTGGGATCGCTGCCCATGATTGACACACTCGCAGCAAATGACCCGTCGATGCTGAATACCACAAACTCTGTGCCACGTGGGATAACTGTCAGGTAGCTGTCTGCAACTGTGTGGTCACCCCTGGGGGATGAAAAGAACATCAGAGAGTAAGAAGATGAAGAAAAACAAAGACCAAGTTCCCATTAGGACACTGAAACACAATGAAGTGAGCTGAAACCAAAACCAAAACAACTAAGAGCTAAGCCATTTACTCACATTTAAATGAATGAATACTGACACAGAGCCTTAATAACTTTAGCTGATATTTTGTTCTTATTTGTTATACATTTAGGGGATTAAAAATAATTTACGAAATCAATCACAAACACAGTATATGAGAGTTTGGTACCTCTCCACTTTCATGTACAAATATGGTATTTGTCCATAATTACAATTAGATTAACCAAATCAGAAGATTGTCTAAAAAGAATCTTATGTGGGAAACCTCAAATACTGGACACTGTTATTCCAAAAATAATCCAAAAGAGCATGGTTCATATTCAAATCTGAATCTATTTTGTAACAAAAACCTAGTGGAATAAAAAGATGTCTGAACTCTATTTAGCTGCCTTGGTTTCAGGGTCTTGCTGCTGTTCATGCTGGGTCACTGTTACACTGCCACGGCTTACTGGGATGCTAGAATAGAACAGAGCTGTTAAAAAAAGATCTCGAGTCAAAATGTCTGCTGTGAAAAAGTCAAATTAATCTCACCTCACAACCATTTTGACCGGGTAGACTCCGATGCCCAGACGTTTGTCCTCAGGGACAACAAAAGACACACGGCCGCTGCTGTTGGTCACTTCTGTGTTGAAGTACACCCATTCTCCTGATGGAGGCTGGGTCATGATGTGGAGGTCAACCTGCGCAGGATGTACAAAAAAATGAGCACAAATTACACAACTATTACTGACACCTGTGTGTGCTGTTGTGAGGACAAAAGAGAGATCACCTTCTCCCCGGCCAAAGTGACCATGTCCAGAGGGCCGTACATGAAGCGACCTGTCACGACCTGCTGGGAGTCTTCTGTGAACACTGCGTCATTTACACGGTGGTTGGCAGTCACGTTCTGTCAAAGGAGTGAAAGAAAAATACTAAATGAAATAAAAATGTCCATGCGATTTAATAAAATATGATATCTATGCTGACCGTCTTAACAGATCTTTTTTTATTTGACCAGATTCCAAGGATGAGAAAAAGATCCAAGACAAAGAAGGAAATTTAGCATTTTGTGAGTCACCTGACTCACAGCTTTTATAAGCTTTTGGAGATCTGATGCCTACCCTGATCTTCACATGAGTCCTCTTGCGGAGCCACTTCTCTCGAGGTTTGGAGGGGGTGAATTCAGACACTTCTTTCCCGTCTAGCTCCAGGATGCTAGAGTTTTCATGCCTCATGACCTACAGGAGACATTTCAATGACTCTCAACCGCCTGCTGGTCACAAATTAACAGGACATAAAGAGTGGCAGGTATTCAAACGTTGACTCACCTGTCTCAGGAGAAAAGACACAACATCAGTGGACTCCCAGTATGATGCGTGGAAGAGGTGCGGTAAAGCCACTGTGGGGAAAGCGGTCAGAGCATCGGGGCAGTACAGGGCAAAGTCCAGCCGCTTTGTGCCCCACCAACGTGCTGCAACTGCGACGAGAATGGAGTGAATAAAGTGCAGATACGCAAGTTGAAACCGTAAGAGTCAGCATGAGGTATGTGATGCCACGCAAAGGTGCAACACCCCTGAAGCTAAAGCAAAAAGACCATTTCAATCTTCAAAGCACAATCATCACAGATCCCAGCAGCTCTTCAGCTAAAAGAAGGAAATCAGAAGTTTATAATTGTTATGAACAGGAAAATCAAGTGCTGAAATTCAAATGCAGGGAGGAAGGAAAAGATACCAGTTAGAACTGAAACATGATTATGTGATCAAGTGATGGTGGTTATTCATGTTAGTATGGGCATGAAAAAAGATAATAGATTTGGAAAGAAGGGGTAAGGTCAGGAAATATACATTGTACCTCATCAATGGAACAGATTTTCTTGAAATCCTTATTAATTCAGTTTTGAAAGAATACATGTTAAGGGAAGGAAAAAGGGGGCTGTCTGGAAGAGCAGCATTGAGTTTGGGGATTTTGACAAAGTAAAGAACAGCGCACAGAAAAGAGCTGTAGCCTCACGCTGATTTCAGAAGTCCCTTCCCTTTAGAAAAATACCTTGCTCCACTTCAGCCTGGGAGTCCAGTGAGACCAGGACAGATATAGCACAGTCCAGCCCGGCTGACAGGCAGTTCTCGTAGTGGCCAGTGGGACTTATCCCTTCACTAGTATCTGCCTCACCGTCCAGCTCTGCCCCTAGACCTGCATCAGGAGGTCCTGCGGCCTGGCCAGCCTCTGCTTTCTTACGGGACTTAGGGGGACTTTTCAAGAAGAATTTGTTTTGCGATGATAGGGCGAGCTGGGACAAAAGGCCCAACTTTTTGGCCTGGCTAATTTGGAATGATTTGGCTATGAGGAAAAAACACAGAGAAAGAAATCATGTGAAAAATGGATGCATGATGGTATGTGACAGTTTATGATAGTTTAAACAGTTTGAAGAGTGAGGATGGGAATGCGTCTGGTGTCAGTAAGCTGCCTTAAACAGAGCTGTGAATGTCAAGGCTGAAAAAGAATTGTTAGTACAGTAACAGTTAAGGCAGTAGGGCAGGGTGATGCTCTCACGTCAGTTTATGTGCATCTCCAAGGTTGTACTGTAGGCGCTCAAACAGCCATGTGCAAGACAGTAATGTGAGGTACAAATAAATGCTCTGGTAACAAAAAGGGAAATAGAGGGGGGACTTTGGAGGACAATCTCACATAAAACACAACAGAATACTGGTCATCTCAGCAAACACTGTACTAGGAAGTGGACAATGCAGGAATGGCTGAAGGAGGCAGGTGTCTACATGCATTGCAACATCGGATAAATGCAGCACTCGTTCATTGCATTTACATTTAGACAGTGGATAAGAGTAAGACAGACAGTGAAAAGTGGCGCTAAACTTGTACTTCTTCAGGACTCTGCTTGCTTGTATTGGGACTTTGAATATCAGGTGTTGAGTCTGGCTAAGCAGAAGAAGGAGCGGGCTATTCATGTCTATCTGGCTGATCAGCATGTAGGAGTGCAGGGTGTGTGTAGAGTCAGAGTAACGTGGGTGAGAGAGAGAGAGAGAGAGAGACAGACAGAGAGAGAGAGAGAGAGCGAGAGAGAGAGAGCGAGAGCGAGTGAGAGACAGAGAGAGCGAGAGAGAGAGCAAGAGAGAGAGAGAGAGAGAGCGAGAGAGAGAGCGAGAGAGAGAGCGAGAGCGAGAGAGAGACAGAGAGAGAGAGAGAGAGACAGAGAGAGAGAGAGAG
>JAVQJD010077518.1:0-18845 GCA_036023655.1 Nannoperca australis
GGAATTTCTTTGCTTTCTAAATAACACGTGAAGAAAAATTATTTAATTACATTTGAGTTTTAAATCCTCAAAACTTCCCCTGTTGTGATGTGAATATATATATATATATATTGATAGAATATATATATGCTAAGGTTTGATCTGTTCAGTATGACACAGTAGTCTGTGGTTATAAAGTTTATCTAGTGGTTAAAGCCTCTGACCAGGAAATGCTTCTGGAAACTCAGTATAAATGTGTAATGTTGACTTATTAAGAGATTAAAAAGTGAAATTAAGGGATGGGGGATGACATGCAACACAGGTCCCAGGCCAGACTCGAGGCCAGGACGTTGCGATTACATGATCAGCATCTCAAACCACAGGGCCCCACTGGGGAAATGTGTAATTAACAGAGATTTAAAAAGGCTTTCCTCCATTTAGAACACAAACCAGCTCTGGATGGGAATTAAAGTGTAACAATAGATGAAAAAAGTACAATAAGACTGCCGTATTGTGACCTAGGTGGGGTCTCTCCCCTCTCATCTCAGTTATCCAATCAGTGCTCTGCTTCCTGCTTTACTTTTGCACTTTTTTTATTCATATGTTTGCTTGTTTTCATCATTCTGTCTGTACACCTGATTCTCAATCAAAACGTGACAAAGTCTCCTGGTTGAACTTTACTCACATCGGCGGGAGTGGAGACTTTAAAGGTGCGCTCCAGGAGGCGGGACCAGAACTCAGTGAGGGTCTCGTCCAGGTTCAGAGCGGACCCCCGGTAGTACTGTCGCAGGTCCGTGTAGAGATCCCCATACAGACGAGTGTTCTGGGAGTACAGCGGGCCGAGTGGAGACAGCGCCTCCTGGAGGGAGCGCTCAGAATGGCCGTGCAGCTCGGTGAAGTAGGCTGGAGACGGAGAGGAGGGGAGAAGAAAGGACAAAGAAAGGAAGAAGGTGAGGAGTTGAAGAGCAGAGGAATAAGTGGAGGAAAACAACAGACGACAGGGATGAGCTGAGTTATTAATTACGACGACTTGAATTATTAAAGCTAAATGGAAACACAAGCTTTTAATCTTGCAGCTATGAATGCAATTTTATTTTATCAAAAAAATATCCAGCAAATAAATATTGAAATACAATAGAATGACAAAGGACTTAGATTGGTCAATGATATAAATGAACAAAGGCTTTGGGTGTACTGACATCACATTTCTGCTCATTGTGATCTCCCAAAAATGTCACATTTTGGGGGGGGGGGGTTTTTAAAGGCTTCTTTGAAATTGTCTTTGCAGCCAGATGGATCCAAAGTGATAGAGGGGTCAAAGAGAATAAAGAATAAGAGAGTCAGCTCTGCAGTATGCTGGTCTGGGCTTTTCCCTCGCGCTTCAAAGGCTGTGGACTGGTGCCAGCCTGCTCTAACCACAGCCAGATGGGCGGCCATTACTGCTACTGAGGTGGCCTGCTGCCTTGAGACTAATAATACTGTCCTCCTCCTCCTCCTCCTCCTCCTCCTCTGACTAGTCATCTGCCTGCTCTCTGTTTCTCTTCATTCTTTTTTCTTCTTCTATTTTAACATTGTTTTATTTTGACTAACTGTTTTCTTCTACTAATGACACATTTCTTACTCACTGCAATTGCCACCAATTGTTAGCGGTGACACTTCTCTTTCTTTTCTCCCTCCCTCCATCCCTCTCTTTCTCTGATGTGCAGTGATCTGCAGACTCGGCTCCTCAGTGGGTCAACTGCTCATTAGCTGAACCAGTCACTGCCCCCGGGGGACACCCCTCTGTTTGTGTGTGTGTTTGTGAACGTACGCAAGTGTGTGTGTGTGTGTGTCCCTTTGAGATCAGGGGGATCGGCTTATCACATTTCATTGTGTCTGGCTTACTCCGCTCTCATTATAACACCCAGTCAGGGGTCCCCTTGACGCGCAGGACACACACACACACACACACACAACGTAACTACTGAAGCTGCAGTATTGAGTGCTGGGCACAGTCAGAGCTTGTACCAAACACATATTCACAAATACACAGCATACAAATGTCACTCTCCTCTGGGCCCACTGCTTAAGCTCTGGTATTGAGCTCAGCCAGTAATGAGTGTCTAACCTGCAAAGACACACACACACACACACACACACACAGCCTACTTACTGTCAAAGCTCCTGTGGAGAGCGTTGAAGGCAGCCTGCAGCGACCTGCCGGCCTCTCTGATCAGTCCCTCTGTCTCTCGGGCACTCAGGCCGCCGAGGTTCTCCTCCATGGCGCTGGTGCAACAGGTTTGACCCTGAGGACACACCCTCAGATGTTCGCCTGGCAAAGTGGGGAAATCACAGTGTTAATTCATTTAATAGTTTTATTTAATAAATTTGCACAATTGAATAATTGAATATGTCAGCTCTTTAGGCTTAAAGAAATGTGAGTTAAAGACAAAGTCATAGTAAATGCAGGTGTATAGTTTCTATTAACAATGCTACCGGCAAGTCTCTATGGCAATGGCGGTCGCTCCAACTATTGCATGGATTGCCAGGAAATTTTGTACAGACATTCATGGTTCCCAGAGGATGAATCCCTCTGACTTTTCATCTGGCGCCACCACAATGTTAACATTTGTGGTTTTGAGAGTAATCGATAATTCTCGATAATTATCCGATGGATTGCCATGAAATGTTGTTGAATTTGTTGAATTGTGAAAACGATGTTGATTCCACAAAATGATTACATTATAATCTGACGCCCCGTCATCACGTCAAAATGATTACATTTTGTGTCCAGTACTTTGGTTTATGAATAAATACCTTCCAATCAACCTCAGCTGTACTTGTGTGTTTGGCACTAATTAGCAAGTGTTAAGTGTTAGCATGCTAACATGCTCAAGTAGGATGGTTCCACAAAACATTATAAACATTAGCATGTTATCCTTCTCACATTAGTCTTGTAGCTGTTCCTGTAAGATGCACTATATGAGAATATAAAATGTTTTTCTACTCATTATGGAAGCAACGCTGTATTAACAGCCACCTACAGTCTGCATACAGATTATATTCCACACAGCTTTGATGTACTGTACTGCATTTCCACGGGAAACATGCCTCTTTGTCCCAACATTTCTAGGAAATATTAGGAACCATGAAAAACATCTCTTTTTTAGCCTCATGGCAGTTTAAAAATAATGTGAATAGTCTTAAAAGAGGTAACATTTACAGCCTCTAGGGCAGTAATTCTCAACACACCACTGGGTTGTGACCTCTTAAAACTAAGTAAAAACTTGATTAAAATGAATTTAGAGGCTTAAATTACGCAGTCAGAAATGAAAGTCTAAAAAATAAACATAATAACTGCTGTAGAGGTTTGAGTATTACAATACCAGCATGACACATTATGGGTTTAACAATGAAGTAATCGGACACTTTTAAGAAGTGCTGCTTATGTCCATTAATTCCATCAATAATTGAACACTTTGAAAAGAACCAGTAGTCATTGTGACTACATTAACGGTGGATACTGTTATATATGGTTCTGCTAATTATTGTTTACCTTCACTAAATTACAGTCTGAATGCAGGACTGGAGTGTTTTTCCAATGTGGTTCTGCTACTTTTGCTTAAGTAAAGAATTTGAGTGCCTCTCACACCACTGCATAAATCATTTATTCCACTCTTGGAATCCTTTTATATTCAGTTACCAACCAGAAACATATACAATATGCTTGTTTTTTATCTCTTTTTCTATACCAACTTACACTGTATGTTCTGTAGCTGTATGTTTGTGTGTCTGTACCGTTTGATCATTGTATTCCTATTAATTGCATTATTAAACTTTATTTTGATTCTGCATGTCAAGCCTGTTGGGTTTCAATATAACCAGGAACCATTGTTGCATGTTGCAAAAAAGCTTTTTATAGTGTTGGGTAGTTATTCTATAAGAAAACATTAAATACATCAAAATACATCATTTAATAAAATGATTGTATGTTTTGTAAGTAAAATCTAAAATCTAACTAGTAACTATAGTTGTGAAATAAATGTAGTGGTGAAAAAAGTAAGACATTTCCCCCTGAAATGTAGTTTTAATGTAGAAGCAATACAGTGGCAACTATCTTAAATATGTACAGTACAGTACTTGAGTAAATGTACTTAGTTACATGCCGCCACAAAGGCAAAAATGCCAAATTAAATAAGAGTAAAGTAAGTTTCAACCTTTACATTTGTGGTTACGTGTCAGCTTACAGGACAAACTGTTTGTTATAAATGTATCACAGAAACTCTGCAGTGATGAAAATAATAAAATTGGTTTATACCGACTCTTTCTTCCCTCTAGCCAACCCTGATCATGACACGCCCGACCTAAACCTGATTTTTTTCTATTCTTATGGGGATACTCCCACGGGGGAGAGTAAAAATAAAGATCTATTCCACACACACATAAACTCACAGGGTCTACCAGACAGCCTAGAAAGCCGTCTACAGCATCAGTCTCTTGACAGCGTGTGTGTGTGTGTGTGTGTGTGTGTGTGTGTGCCCACGTCTCGTAAGGTTAAGGGTGAGTAAGTACCCCACAGCTGTGTGCATCACTGCTCTCTTTCTTCTTAACAGGTCCTGGGTTAGTGTGCGCGCGTGTGTGTGTGTGTGTGCGCATGCGTGTGTGTGCGTGTGTGTGCGTGCGTGTGCATGCGTGTGTGGGTTGGGGGGGATTTGTCCACCAGGGTAAGTGGAGCAGAAGAGGAGACGCCTTCATCATCACTGCACCATGAATCTTTCATTGGCACTGGCTTGTGTGCTTGTGTGCGTGTGTGTGTGTGTGTGTGTGTGTGTGTGTGTGTGTGTGCATGTGAGTGAGACAGAGAAACTGGCAACCATAGTACAGGAAATAGCACCTTGTGTACTACTTTCCATCCCTTTTTGGGACGTTTTAAGACATTTTGGCTTTATTACAAATACAACAGGGAAGAAGGGAAAGTGTGATATAAGCCTGTAACTGGAGTTGAACTCTCTCTCTTTCACACACACACACACACACACACACACACACACACTCACTCCACGGGTCAACCAGGACACTTATTTAATATTCTAATTTCTTTAGTAGTCAAGTATCAAGTGCAGGTCAGTCAGTGTGAGATGAGACGCTTCACTCCTCTGAAGCCAAACACCATCAAACAAAATCACTTCCTGCTAATCCGGCCTGTTTTTTTTTTGTTTTTTTTACTGAGTTTGTGTGTCTGACTGTTCAAAGTTGGAAAAAGCTTTTCAAAATGTAGCTGCGTCCTCACACTTTACCTGTGAATTTTCACACGACTCCCACATAATCCTGTCAATCCAGTTTCCAGATGGAACTGCTGCATCACCTCTTTGTGTTTATCAGTGACTGCTCATGTTGACGTCTGAGGAAAGTCTTTTGTCTTTAATTAATGCTACTGAAAAGGACAATCAGCACCTGTACAATCTCATACGATAATAGCACTACTATAAGTACAACGATAGTGTCACGTAATTCAAAAATGTCAAGTCAAGCTTTAAGTTGAAAAAAAATTATAATCAAGAAATCAATTTGTATATCCATGGCCTGGTGTTTGTTTTCGCTCTGTGCATATTTGGGCTAGAAATGACCATGTTAGCATGTATGCTACATTGGTGTCTTCCAGGGGACGGGAAATGTTGGTGCCGACTAGCAAAGATCGTGCTGTTTTAATAGATTCACGTAAGAATTGCAATTTTTATCTTCTATGATTCTGAATCCAAATGCTCGTCAATCCATATCACACATGATAAAAACAGTCTGAGGACTCGAAGAGGAAGAGGGGATCAGGATACGGATCATACTCTTATTCGCTCTCTATATAGACATCTTTTTGTGTTGATTCTGTTGAACAGAATATGCGGCGTGTACATTTGGACACAGGGCCTCTCTATAAGGCAGGTAGACAAGACAGGATCGGACTCAATGGCAGATCAATTATAAATGAATCAAATGATCAAAATTCAACTGACATGAGTATAGGGCCCTACGGATCTGGGGCCAATCAATCCAGCCTTGGGGGTTGCTTATCCTTGCAACGCCAGCCCTAAAATGTCAACCGCTGTCACAGAAAACCTATACTCAGAAACAGCCACAGTACCATTATAGATCATATTAAAAATTTCACCTTGACTTCAAGTCAACAACTCTGACACGCTCTCCACAAAAAGTGGAACATCATAAGCTAAAGAGATGAGGGGAGGAGAGGTGTGACACAGCTGAGATCTGACGTGTCAATCAACGTCACTGTCAGCATTTTCCTTGATCTGGTCACCTTTCTAAAAACGTCTTGGAGCGCTTAGAGTCGGGCAGAATATTACAGATTCCTCTGCTGGGATTTAAAACCACACCGGCGTACACCATCCATGGCGCATGTTAGCATTTTGTTGTTGGTTTGCTTACCGACCTAGACAACGCAGGGCGTTTACCACAGACACAGATGCTTTACTGCATTCCTGGGTTGCTGGGTAATGGAAGCAGCTGGCATCCTGCTATAAAAACTCAAGACAGACCTGAGCACAGCGGTGACACACTAACACATGTACAAAAAGAAAACATGCTAATACTTGCAAACAGATACATTACAGTATATGAATATACCAGAAGGTCCAGGATAGTGCAGGCTATCTCACAGAAGATAGTAAGTCCCTTGCTCAAGGGCTTCGTGAAGGGAAAAGGAAAACCGTTGGGCAACCATCTGCACTCAGTGAGAGAGTGAGATTATCAAAATGGTGGAAACGCCTTTTAACCAAAGTCATGAAGCAAATCAGCTTTTACTGTAAGTGCTGCAGGGAAACAAAGAAGAAACAAAAGGAGAGGAGAGGAGAGAGAAAGGAAAGGAAAGAGGAGGAGGAGAGAGATCAAGGAGAGGAGAGGAGAGATGAAGGAGGAGGGGAGGGGAGATTTGAGTCAAATGAAAACAGTTTCTATAGGTGATTTGGTTGTGCTGCACATTGTTTCTGCCCTCAAGCGTCAGCATATATTTAGTCCACATCCTGAGGGGCACCTTACACACACACATTTTGTACTACACTTTTGAGGACGCTCATTGACACAATACATTCCCACGTTCCTGAGGCCCCTTTGAGACAAGGAAAGCAAGATGCTAAAAGCACTGAGAGAGGAGAAGAGAGGGGGAGCGAGTAGTGACCAACTGCAATAAAATATAAATCTTTTTTTTTTGTAGTCTGTAAGTTAAAATATGTTCTACTTATATCAATTAGCATCACAACCAACTTTTCAAAGTACAGTATCTCCTACTCTAAAGGCCAGTGAAGGCTTACAACAAACTTGTCTGACCACATCTAAAAGGTACATGTGTTTATAGCTGTTGAAAATGGTCACACTCTCAGGCGGTACGAACAGCATGTCATCACAGAGAGGGAAGATGAGGTGAATCTTTCAAAAGCGGATAACGACATGCTTTTGGAAAGTTTCTCCTACGTGGTGGTTCAGTCACAAAAAAAAATAAAGTCCGACGCAACACACAGTAAACAAGACAACACTACCCTAAATCTTACTCTGACCCTAAACCTTCAAACAGGCCGTTAAAGAAGTGAGGACCAGAGAAACAACTGCTCTCCCTCTCAAGGTCTAAATCAGAAATTGGTCATCACAAAGAAGCAGTAGCATTACTACTAAGCACAGAACCACACACACACACACACACACACACACACACACACACACACAGACACACACAGTTATAAATATGCAGAGCATTAGTTTCTGCCCTGCAGTGATAAGATAAACACCCTCTGGGCTATCAAACAAGAAGTGTGGTAGTGTGTGTCTACTATGATTATTATTTCAGTTATACAGTTTTAAATGACCAGTTGTGAAGACAAAGAATGCCACGTAGTCTCTTTATGAGTCTTTACCCTTTACGGTGCTGCTCCTGCTTATATTTGTCAGCAGCTCACAGTGATGAACAGGTCAGATGAGCTCCCTCTTTGGTGCACGTACGTACAATCCAAAGTTGATGGCAAAATAGACAAAAAAGAATATCTGCAGCGAAGTTTTCCTGCTACCGTTCATTGTGTCCTGGAGGGGACGTGTTTCCTGCAGCTCTGTAACCAATGATCACACTTGACAGTGCGAGGCTAAAGAAGAGAAAGTGTCTCACCTCTGACTGATATGAATTTGACGCTTCTGACAGTCAAAATGTGTTGAAGTAACATAAAGAACTAAAACCTCTTGTACAACCATTTCCCACTCAGATTTTCGACATTTAGGTGCTCAGGAAAGGTCACCTGGGCATCCGTGCTCTTGTCAAGTCATATTCTGCTTCACATCATCATAATCATCATCACAATCAACCCTGAGTGCTCCCAGCCTTCTATTTCTGACCGCTACTCACCAAATATCTCCTCTTACATCTTACCAACAGCTCAGGGACTCAAACCGACAACCTCAATCTGGTTTCTGTGAACTCTGAGTTAAAGATGTAGTCAGAATCAATTCAAACTCAGTTTACCCTGCTTGTTGTCTAAGGAATAGTTTGTGCACCTTTTTAGACTGGCATGGATCCTGATGAGGTAAGTTCTTTAGTATTGATTATGTGGAAACATCTGATGTAATATTTATGGGTATAACTTCATTTAATGGTGGATTATACGCCATGTACAGACCACAGTTTCCCACAGCCCTCCTGGAGCTGAGTGCTGCATTAGCAAAGCTGCAGAGCCTTGTTCAGCTGCAGGGTATTTTGCACTTAATCATTTGTAAATCCATTTAATTCAAAACTTGTTTTAGTTTTTTCCTGAAGACGTCTAACAGCTTGCGCTCGTCACCATGGAAACCACATCGAGACAACCATGCCTATTCATTTCCTTTCCCCATCAAAAGCATCTGGCTCTCACTTTCTTGTCTCTTTCAACACCCTCCTCCCCTTTCTTCTCCGCTCTCCCTCCATTCCTCGTGGCAGCTCCGACATACCTGAGCCCGTCCCAACAAGTGAGCCAACCTCAGCACGCGTGCCAAGCAGGTGAGCGCGTATCCTGCACCGCACTGCAGGTTGACGGGAAGTCATCCAGCCCGAGACGCAGAGAGCTGAATCAAATCCATTCAGTGACAGGAAGAGCGGCGTTACGGACACTTCAGAGGAGGTGTGCCTGTTGTTGTTAACTATTAACTATTAACGCATGTATAAACTGAAACTTGAATTAAACTCCCATCAAGCCAAACAGTCATTAATTGCTTGCTGATACTGCAATTTATTTCAACACTAGACAGCAGCTGTCTGTTTACCTCTGTTTGACACTTGGAATTAATTAATTTCCCTCAACAGTTATTGTTTTTAGTGTTTTGGTGTCATGCTGCTAGCTTGTATGTTAGACACAGTAATAGTTATTGGTTTGGCTCCTGGCGACAGACAGATAATTGGTATTTCCCTTCTGGTAAAAAAGCCTTTTTAATTTTCATGGGAAGATTGTTTTTGCTCACAAGTTGTTTATCTCTGCTACATGACACGGCATGTTGATTATTATATTATTATATTCGTGACAGGAATTTGTTTGCAAATACTTTTACACACTTTCCCAAGAGAAATGTGAGATGCTAATAGCTGTAGCGCCAAAATGTGGCTAATTCTCAGCTGGACCTACTGTAGCTGAGCTCAAGTGGAGAGTGCAATAAACTCACCTGATCAGCACTGGTCTTGGATTAACTGTGATCTATTGGCCTATTACACTTATCCGCTTTCTTTGCCAAAGTTAGATCAGTTACAGGATGTTGCAGGTGACCATAACAATAATACACCTCACACTCTTGAGGTGGTAATAAAACACTATATACACAACATAACAATACATATACAGATTAATGCTAATACTATACCAATAAACACAAAAAGGCCCATTTCCATCATTGTATGGGAGCTTTTGAGACCCCCCCCACCACACACACACACACAGATCCCCTTGTGGCCTTGATTAGGCGGATCAGGGTCACCAGACATACAATTAAAAAGATCAGGTCACTGTATTTCATAACACACTCACACCCGTTATAAAATTTACATGTAGCTATAGGCTTTTATCCATCTACACACACACACACACACACACACACACACAAAGGTAGAGAGACAGTTAATGTTACTTAAACAGACATAATACCCTGAGGTTGTAGGTTATGCTGAATGTACAAACAAGATAATCTATTATCTTTTTAACACACACACACACACACCACAGCTTTTAATATGTGAAATGAAGATTTTATCACAGGTCAGTTTTTGTTCTTTCAGAAACTGTGGACCACCGCTGCTAAAACAAATAAACATCCAAACTTATCCCCGCTGTTTGGAATTAAAACAAAACCCCCAAAAACAGCCAGATTTAGCAATTTTAACTTTAATCATAATTAAGTATCCAACTGGCTGAACTCTGCAGAACTGGTCACAGGTTGTTTTGCCAGCACTTTCTTTAATTATAAGTAATTAAAGACACTTTCTGTTCCATGAGAAATACAAGATCAATTTTGTTTTACTTGAGAAACTAAAGTGATGTTTCCAATATCTGGGATTGTTGAGGCATCTAGCAGGTTAAATGAGACGTGTAAATCCAATTACACTCACAGCCACGGTGGAAGCTCCATCACGCATCTAACCTGCACCAACACTGCAAGCTAATCTTTCTCAGAGGTCGGGCAGTGTACGCTGGAGCTGAATCAGCACACTGTAAAGCATAACTGGAGTCTCTCAAATGACTAGTTTCCAGATGTTAGAGCGTTGCTCGTCCTGCTTCAGCTGCTGACAAAGGAAGACTGGAGTTTGACAAACAGCCCTCCTATAGGGTGGAGCATCACTGTTGTCCTTTTTAAAGAATGAAACAATTACTCTGAAAGTACCATGTTTCCTGTAGCTGTTAAAGCACTTTATAATCACTTCCCGGCATTTTAAACGGTAATTGTAGTTTATTACAACATGAGTCATACTTTCACAGTAATGCTAACATTGTGTTCATCAAGTTAATTGCAGTGATGTGGAAACATGGTGAGAAATACAAGCAGTCAGATGATTTTAAACAAATCTCCACGCTAGCCAAAGTGATTTAGCAATCAAAGGTGATTGTGACATCCATCACAGCATCATCTGGCTGAAGGGCACACTTACTTACAACTATTTTAGACTAAGATGTAGAAATGTCACTGCATTCTTAGATTTCTGCAACTACTTTTGTGAGTACAATGTCGTCCTAACTGATAGAAAAAAAGATTGGTGCTTGAATGGGATGTTTGTTACCTGGTCTCCAATCTTAGTTTAGCATGATGATGATGGTGCTAGTTGAAGTGAGTAGGATTCATCCTCTGGGGATCATGAACGTCCCTACAGCCACGCTGCTAGCAGGCTAAAAACGTACAGTTGTCCATGTTCAGTGTCATCTGACATCCCATATGATGGAAAGTAACTAAACAGACTCACAGACAGGCCTCCACCACAACAAGCCACCTTTGCACTTTCTTCTAATTTTTCTGTCTTTCAGCCTTCTTCGCCTTTTTTGATCCAGTCTTTCAGTCACCCTGTCATCCCCTAATATCTCCTCACCCTGTCGTCCATTCGGCCTTCCTTACTTTTAATTATTCTTCTCAAATCAATTTCTATCAATTTTTTCTTCCATCCCTCCAACTCCTTTAAGGTCACTGCGCCATCCCTTTCATCCACACATCCCTCCTTTTCCTGCTTTCTTCCCTCTCTCTCCTGCTGAGATGAAAGTTTGTTATAGGAAGTGACCTCGCGCTGTGTTACCACGGTAACAGTCTGTCTCAAAGTAACCGATATGACTTCTGACCCTTGAAGCCGCCAAGGACAGACACATTATACAGTGTTAACACACATACGCGATACATGTAGGGCAAAAATCACACATTATATACAGTGAACGCATTACAAATTCAATGTAAAACCAGTACTGGAGGACATAACTACCACTCTGACACACACACACACACACACACACACACACACACACGCCCTGAGTCTACCCCAGTGCTGCCATCACACACCACATCAAAGCGGCTTCTTTCTGAGCAGTAAAAGTGGCGCAGTGGTTTGAATTTATTCCCTTCAGTCAGACGTTTACTCGCTGCTTCCCTTTCTTAATGAGCGTCTTACAATAACCCTGTCACTTACTGCGGCAAATTACTGCTACCTAAATGAGGGGCTGATGGCCTGTGTGCATGTGTGTGTGTGTGTTTGCGTGTGTTTCCATCTCACACTCTCTTCACCACTGAAGGGCACCTGTATGTGATTTAATGTTCCACATGGCCTTCCTCCCAAAGCACACTTTTACCTTTTTACTATCCCCCCAAAAAGCGAGAGGAAGAGGAAGGGGTGGGGGTAGGGGGGGAAGAGCCACGGAGCTGTAATGATGAAAGAGGAGAGAGATGGAGGGATGAGAAGGCAATAAAATGAAAATGAAAGAAGTGGGAGAGGTGGGAGGGAGAGAGAGGAGTGAAAGGTAATGAGTGGAGACAGAAGCAGAAGCAGAGAGCGAAAAAAGGAGAAAATGGAGTAAATTATAACGCTGTAATCGACTTCTAAGTGTGTAATAAATCTCTTGCTTATATCTTTTTTGGGTGATTTTGTGATTTAAAGTCACACTGCTCTTCTTTTTTTCTGATATATTCACAGTTTCTCACAAAGAACTGCATAATTGATTGACACAAAAATGACTCCCACTGCAGTTTTGTGACAGTTCTTCTCAATTTCCCCGCAGCAAGCAGAGCTTTTCAACTCTGGCCAGCATGCAAATCAATGAGGCTGCTTGTCTTGCAGCTTATATCAATATTTGCATGATTTCTGCCAGTATAAGGAATGGTGCAACATCCTCTTGTAGCTGCAGATTGCACTCACATTAAAGGGTAAATTATTAGCCAGTTAGTTGATGTTTTGATGATTGATTCATCTTTCTTTTCTCCTGGTTCCAGCTTCTCTGATGTGATTGTTTGCTGCTTTTCTTTGTCTCATATAATCTTACAGTTTGTCTACACATGAGGCGTTTCATGATACACCTTTGATTTAGGATCATCAATACAGACCACGTAATGACTAACCTATTTGCACAACTAAATGTGACCTGAAGTGTATTCTAAGTGTATTTTCTTTCTTTTTATTTGCATAACTACAGTGATTGTGTGTTGGTGACCTACCCACAATGCTGTGCCTGAAGCTGGATGCAGCAGCTGTGCAGAGGGATGTGATTTACCCACAACGTCTGCACAGCTGCTGGAAATTTTTCTTTTCTTTTTTTACATTTTACAGACAAAATCATTGCTCAATTAATAGAGAAAGTAATTGTCAGATTAATCGATAATGAAAATAATCATTAACTGCAGCTTTAATTCTTCCCACGGCAATGCTAGCAGTTGTGTGAGGCTGTCCTTTAGCACAGTGGTGTTTCAGTTAACTGCTCTCATCGGCATGCTAACATGCTCACAATGACAATGTTAACATGCTGATGTTAAGCAGATACACTGGACCCTGTTGACCACCTTAGTTTAGCATGTAAACATGCTAACATTTGCACGCATGTAGTCACTAAACAGAATTTTGGACTATTGTAATTTTGACCTGATGGTGGTGCTAGACAAAAAGTCAGGGGATGTTATTATACTTCATCCTAAAGAGGGACATGAATATGTAACACATTTCATGGCAATCATGAAATAGTAAAGATACATACATATAACAAGCTCTACTGTTCTACTCCCAATATGGGCATTTTGAATGAGCAAAAACAAACAACACTGAAGAATGAAAAATGTCATTTCTGATGCTTTGAAACCAGACTAAGTAAGTAAGAAAAAAGGATGAAAGAAATGAATGAGAGATAAAAGAAAGACCCAGTAAAGAGGCAGAGAGAGAGAGAGGAGGAGAGGGAGGTGTAAGCAAACAGCATTTTAGGCTGAACCTTTACTTATTTTAAACTATTACCGAACCAAAAATAGCCCACTACCCCACAGTCCAGCCCTGTCTGCAGCCCAGCGTGTGTGTGTCTGAGTGTGTGTGCACGTGGCACCAACTTCACCGTATAATACCATAATTCTATATAATTTCTGGAGGTAGTTAAAGGCTCTTAAACTAACTACTACTTCTTACTCCCTTTCACTCAATCTGTAAAAAAGCACAACACGTGCCAACTGGTGTGTGCCACGCTGAGGAGAGTCAGTGCCTGACTACGCACATTTGTGCATGTATGTGGATAATTCTAGTGAAGGCAAAGGTCAAGTCAGCTATCTTTGACTGTTGCGATTAGCCCTTACTTACTGTTGACTGTAAACAGAAGAGAGTGTGGCCTTGTGACAAATCAAAAGCAGATTTCCTGAGAAATAATGAACATTTCTTCAAGTTTGAATGTGTGTTGAATGAGAGCAAAGGTCAAACAGGCAGAAACAAAGCTGGAGTAACTGAGCGAGAGTTATTCCCTCAGAAGCAAGGTTAGTGCATTAGCTTTCATGCTGTAAACTAAGGACATCCAGCACATAGATTAACAGGCCAGGATTAGCACGAGATTAGACATCAACCCCTAATCCAACAGCACAGTGTTGGTGCTGGTGGTGATGGGAAGGTGGCAAATGAGAGGTTTGTGAGCGTGTGTGTGTGTGTGTGTGTGTGTGTGTGTGTGTGTACAGGGGGTTAATACACACACACACACACTTTCTCTTTCTCAGCAGGAGGCATCTAATCCCTGTGGATGGGGGAACATTAGGTCACAGCCAGAGGTCGGCCATTTCCAGGTCAAGTCTTCGATGTCAGAACAGTTGAGAGAAATTGAATGAATGTGGCACCGACTGCTGGATCAGAGCTGCTGGGAGAACAGCCACGTGGTTTTGGACTGAAGCATCGAGCGAGCTGGACGTTTGACTAAAGCAATAACAGCCATCTGCACTCATTTTTGATCCAACTTCTGCTATGTGTTCTTCTTCCAATGGGTTAATACACACAGACACACATACTAAGATTTAAATTTTACAATGTGGAAAAAACTCCTGTTTATGAACCAGGTCATTGTTCGGAAGCAGCGTCTTGCAGTTGTTAAAAATGGATTATTATGAAAAACAAGAATTAGTACAGTCTTGGTGTAGATTTTTCAGGTACAACCAGAGTTGTGTAGGCAGCATTAAGATTAAAAACTGCCACAAAAACACAGAAGAGCCTGGATCTTGTTGTTGCAAGATTTGTTGCTGATTTAGCCAGAAGTTCAGTTCAGTTTGAAGAACTTTACCATTCAATTCAGTTCACTTTAAGTGAACGCATCTCCACGCATAACGCATAACGCATAACGTCAATGTCTGACAAGATTGAAATGAATAGTGAGGAACTTGCAAAGCAGCTATTTAAATTTCACAGGGAGTCCTTCTTCTGCTTGGAAGTCTATTCACAGAAATTCATTATTATGTCTCCCGTGGTGCCTTTGGGAAAGTATCTGTAAGAACGGTGCAGGAGCTGCTGCACAAAGCGTGGAACATTTTGAAAACTTATATGGATGCCCTGGTGTATCCTCAGGATATGACGCACACTGTGTCTTTAAAATGTTATGAGCCAAGGAGCCTCTTTTTATGCAGTTCGCCACCTCTATCAAATAAACGTCTATGTCACTCCCGACGGCAAACTATCTAATAAAGCAGAAATGCCATAAAAATAACAATAAAAAAATAACATGAAATAGCCTTTGAGCAGACACTCGGGAGGTTAAAATGATAAAAAAAGAACAAGGAAGACTGGCTATACGGAGGACAGTAAGGCTCATAGAAACACAAACACAGCAGGCGTGTATGGAGTTTGGATTTTCACCGCAACATGTCTAATTATAGGCCTCTGTCTGAGCCTCATGCACACAGAAACACACATTGTGATGGATTCTTTCTTCAGGTGCAGCATTTGGTCTCAGGTTTTCCATTAACCAACCACACCTCTCTTGAAATCCAAGGACAAACAGTTGTGAGTGAGTGTGTGTGTGTGTGTGTGTGCATGTTTGTGTTAAATTTCCACAAACTTCCTCTTTCCATGAAACTAAGCTAACTTTTGGATTGAGGTGAAAGCTACAGCATGATGTCTTATTGATCTGCCCTTTAAATTCCACCCATCCTCAACATTAACATCAATCATCTGTTCACTCGGCTGACATGTAATGTATCGAAGATGATCACTGCCCCCCGGTTGCTGTTGGAAACCGGTGTTTTACCTTGCAAAGCCGTGACTGATACACCTGCCACACACACAGTCACACTCAGCGAGATCTGCCTCTGATAATACTCTCCACTGGTGATCCTATCAGCGCTCCGGGTGTGCAGTTTTGACCACCAGTTAGGACACTAAGTAGGTTTTACACACAACTCTATTGTACACAACTACTGAGTTACTTTATATTTTCTTCTAATGAGACCATTCAAGCTATAAAACGGATAAAAACCCTGCTGGGGTTTGAGGAAAATACTTACAAACTATGTGATTATCTGTAATAAAGTCATGTCTCCCCTGGTGACTGTACAGCACATTGAACAAATGTACAGCCACTCTTTCAACATGCTGAGTCTAATTTGACAGTTAAATATTTGTGACTGAACACAAAACTCTCAGGGGAATATATTATGGCTTTTTTTGTAATTTTCATGTTTTTCCTTGACAAATCACATGTTCTTTTATTGATTTCATGCTGCCAAAAGTCTCAGTCCTGATTGGTTCATGTAGCCTTCTATAGATTTCCCCACATCCACTAGAGACATCAGATGAAACAGACGATCTCTGGAGCACAGTTACCTACAGCGTTTCTTTCAACTAGCTTTCTTTGTGTTGTAGCAGGAGCTTGATGTTTCTATGAAGCACTTCAAAGCACTGATGCTTAACTTAAACTAGCTGACGTTACATGTGATACATGCTCAGTTGCTAGTTCATTAGGTACACCTACCATAAACTAACAGTCCGGCAATAAATCCTACTGTCATGAAGGTTATAATGTTCAGTTTTTGTTTCATTTTGTCATTTTGGAGGCTGCAGTTTGTGGTGTAGTTGAACTGTATTGTGTCATACTGACTGGAGTTTCTACTATTTTGTCCACCCCATTTATTTAGAGAAGGCTAAATTACAGAAAAAACACTTATCTGCATCCTGCAATAAATCCTCCTTCATGAAAGTAAGTCTGTTGTATTAGACTGCACTAGCTTTGGCAAGTTGTGCCTAATAAACTGGCAGACATGCAGAGGGTGCATTATATTAATAATGTCATTGAGAATAATCAGTTCATTAAGCAATGATATTTCCATGTCATGGCTGACTGGACTGGATCTTGTTTATATCTAAAGACATTTAATGGCATGAAAACGAGCCTTCTCTCATGCGTGGGGAAGGTTTGGTTTAATCACTCTAATGTGCATCCACATCAGATCCACATGAAAACACTGTGCAGTGTAATAGTGTATGTTACATCACCCCATAGATGAGCATGTGATTAAAATGTGTTAACATGTGCTGTGTTGCTTCTCCTAGCTTTAGTTCCTCCTCGCCTCTCACATGAGGAACGTGTAACTAAAAAAGTGTATATTTAAATAAGTTAAAGGGAAATCAACATAAAGACAGACTAAATCCATCACAACCAAACAGGGTGGAAGCCAGAGGAGAGAGAGAGAGGCTGACTGACTGACTGAATGACTGACTGACTGCCACCAGCTTATAAAGTCTTGCAGACAGACCAGGTGAGAAGAATCTCCCTGATGATCCGACTCCACCAATCAGGCACCTGCAGGGAGAGGCCTGCTCAGAGAGGGTTGTCACAGCGTAACTAAAACTAAATGAACAACTTGTGCTATCATAGCATATTTTGCAGTTGAGACAGTCCAATTAATCCTTGTAATTAAGAGAAATCATTTCAAAAGTTTGCGAAATGGAAAGCAGAGCATTGTAATGCCTCACTGTACATCCCTTAATAGGTCTGTCTGTAGATAACCCACTGATGAGACCACACTCGTGCCCTTCCCTGAAATTACAAACCACAATGCATGACAGTTAATATGCAGAGCTGTGAGCTGAAATGCAGGGTGAGCGCACTAAGTCGACTCATCTCATCCACTCCTGTCGTCTCTATTTGCTGTCATAAGAAGTTATTAAAAAATGCTACAACTTCAATTGAAGTGCAAGTGAGTTCCTACACATCCATATGTAGTGTTGTACTATATTACCTCAGAATACTCAGTTAATTCCTCTTCTTCTTTTATCAGATAATGAAAATTAACCTATTAATTAAAATGCCCAAGGGAAATGACAGTACTGCATCGTTTAACTCTTTGCTGAACATGAATGAATCAGTAATAAATAAATGTAGGGCTGCAAATAACATTTATTTTCATTTTAATAGTCATTATATATTCTGCAGATTTTTTCTCAATTATTCAATTAATCTTTGACCTACGCAATTTCAGAAAATGATGAAAATAGTGAAAAATTCCCAATTATACCCAAGATGACATACAATATTCACATTGTTTGTTTTATCAAACCAACACATATTGAGCTTTTTACCAGAGCAGATGAAGAAAACCAGCAAATATTAACAGTTTGGAAGCTGAAACCAGTAAAATGTTAATAACTTAAATCATTAAAGGTTTCAGTGCTAATTGAATGAGCTATTTGATTACATTGTTCAGTAGTCTCTTAATGTAACTGAAGAATCAGCTCAGACGCCACCAGTATCAGTTCTGCATCAGTTCATTTCACTATGTAAATGCCTGTTAAACCAATAAATCTCCATCCCTTCAGTCCACACACACACACACACACACACACACACACACACACACACACACACACACACACACACACACACACACACACACACACACACACACACACACAC
>JAVQJD010077519.1:0-15878 GCA_036023655.1 Nannoperca australis
GTTATCCATACTGTATGTGGGACACGGGCAAAACAATTGCAGATAGATAGATAGATAGATAGATAGATAGATAGATAGATAGATAGATAGATAGAAAGATAGATAGATAGATAGATAGATAGATAGATAGATAGATAGATAGATAGATAGATAGATAGATGTACTTTAAACATTTAAACATTATGTACTGATGATAGAGCAACAGTGTGTTCACCTGTGACACACAGGTGATATGATGTAGAGAGTTATGGTGAACGGTAAAAATAATTTCCTTCTCTGGCACTGATGCTGCTGACTCAGCACAGCAAATGACACTCGCGACCACAGATCCCCAGCATTTTGTTGCATGCACTGAAAGATCTGAACTTCCTCAGATCTCAGGAAAAGATAGGAAAATACTAAAATCATGTTTTTCATGGTGATGGTTTATTTAATTTTTTTCAGATACTGCTGGTTGCCTTTTAAATTTCTCCCCAGAATAAATAGGAAGTATATGTCTTTTTTTTTGTTTTTGTCAGGACTGCAGTTGACAAACACTTGATTCAGTCTGAAAGGTGCAACCAGTAAAAGTGATGAGCATGACATTTGTTTTTATTTCAGGGCTCTCTTAAAAGAGCTAAAAATCCTTCTTTCAACCTCTACAATTATAAAGTGATGAATAATCTGTCACTGAAGACAATCATTGCCGTTGACACAGGTAATTACACAGCCTGGACATTGCTAACAAGCTGCATAATGGCAAATGGCTCATTGCTTATTGCTGGGGGATTGATGGTGATGGTTAAGGAGAAGTCAACGTTACAACAAAGTCATAATGCGCTAATATTCAAGGATAATTTAAAAATACTGGGGATATTCCTCCATTCTGTCTGTCTCTCTTTCACAGGCTATTAAGTATAAGTCCAATTGTGTATGAAATAGCTCTGGCAAACATAGCTGCAGAGCTGGCGGTGAGAGGATGGGCACTACTGGGGACTACTCATTTAGAATATTGATACATGAACTCAAACAGCAACTGCTAGCTTTAAAGACCTGAACAGAGGGGATGTTTTTACACCCCTGAATCATACTTTTGTTTCCTACAGTACAAGAGTATTGATGGATTATTGAATGGCACAGGTGCCAGGGGTCCGGGGGTTCAGGGGGGGCCCTGGGCCAGAGCCTCTGTTTGAAGTGGCATTTCTTGCTGGAAAGTCACACAGCTCAGTTAAAAGTAGGAATGTCTATATCGTACTTTTTTGCTCCTGATCACATTTAGTATCTGTCAACCCAAAAAGAGTTTGTTTGCAAAAACAGATTTTTATATTTATACTGAATCTACCACAACGAGCTGCAAAATGACCACAAAGTACCAAAGAAGGGTACTTTCCTGAATTCATCTTTTTGTTAATATCTACCTCTGTCCTCATTTTTTCAACACTTTAAACATCTGTGCAAGGTTACACAATGAATGGATTCCTGTTGGAAGAGATTCAAGTAAAATATTCTTTCAAACCAAGTGAAATGAAGAACATTTTTTTAATTTACTCGAATTGCAGTAAGTTGAAATAACTACACTTTATATGGTACTAAAAGTCAACCTACGTCCTGTCTGATTTAAATCAGATTTTAAACTTGATGTAATTTACTGAGGTGATATTAAGATTTATATCTGAGTATTACGAACATTTTTTTAGCACAGAATTATGAAGATTCAAACTGCAAAATGTTGCCTTAATGGTGTTTTTTACTGAATTGCCCCAATACTGTGAAATTTGAATCAAGATCATTGAGGGCTGTCTCATTATACCAACACCCAGGACAAGTTTGGCCCAACTCTGATTCCTCTGCTTGCTGGGGACAGTGGCATCTGCAGCTGGTGTCCCATCACTGATATCACATCACTAGGTCCCGTTGGCTCTTATCGCACTGGACCACCATCTCCTATCTTAATAGAGATCTGACTGTATGCCGTAGCTACGTGCTGACCCCCGGCGTGGCCTTTCCGCTTATCAGCCGTCCACAAGCTCACGCTCCTCCAACATCCTACAACTTTGCTGGCCTTGCTTCCCAGCAGGGCCTTGGGAGCCGTGTTGTTGTTGTTGTTGTTGTTGCAGTCAGTTTCAGTTTTGCCTCCAGGAAATCTGGAAACTACTGAGGTAGGTCACAGGGGACGAAGAACCATAGGCAGCTTCAAGGCAGCCAGTATACTGTGATCAAGGAAACGTCTATATTAATAAGAGGGCTGATGGCAGAACTAGTGTATATATAATCTTTCTGTAATTTGAATTATTCAAGGACATGCAAGTTTGAAGTTGCGTTAAGGAACAGTTTGACAGTTTGGGGAAAATATATTTGCTTTCTTGCTGAGCAATCTTACAAAAGTGCCCAAGTGGTAGTCAGATTTGAAAAGCTATGTACAGGAGCAAAACCCCACAGATGCTCTCTTATGATTTCTTAAAGCAGTTCCAGGTTGAGGGGTCAGAAGAGGAGAAGGCCTTTTAAAAAAGAAACAAAATGTGTAAACACTGAGCGGATGGAGTGATGAAGCCTTGTGAGCGTAAGCGATAGCACCACTGTTTGCGTGATATGTAAGTGGATAAATGAGTGGGCCGCAGTCCAAGGATGGATTTATAAATGAAGTTGCACCAGTGATGAGTTCTGCACATGGATAATGATAACCAGCTGACTAAAGAGCACACAGTGTACAATGTTGTGTGAGGGGTTTATAACCCCCTATGAATCTCAGAGCTCTGTGATAGACGGCAGAGGAAGAGAGTGAGCTGAGGCGTTCATGTACAAAATATCCCCATGGTCCTGGAGAGGCAAGACAGTAACAAGATGTTTCCTGGAATTAAAGGAAACGCAGGATTTGTTCCTAAAAATTAAGCCTTCCTTAAAAGATGATCAATATGACATTAAAAAGAATGGCTTCCATTAATTGCAATGCCTAAATATTTGTACAGTCTCAATATCTTGTGTTAGGGCAACAGTGCAATATTTATTCCTCTCATATCTGTGTGGTAAATATAGGGATATAGCCAGCAGCAAGCTAGCTAGCTTAGCTTAGCATAAAGACAAATTGTTGTTTCTACACTTTTGTTTTGGAACTTTAAGCCAGCCAAGCTGTTCTTATCTGTGTGCAGGGTCTATTCTAAGCTAACGGGCTGTAGTTTCATATTAAGCCTACAGATATGAGAGTGGCGTATAAATCTTCTCATCTGACTCTGAGCAAGAAAATAAAATAAATGTCTTTAATGTTACTGTTTGACTTACAAATCAAACAACCTAAATCTTTTAAGAGATGCCAACCTCAATTTTGGAGAACATTCCTTTTTGTCACGTTTCTTAAGACTGCATAGCCTTTACCAAGTGGAGTAGAGATCTGCAACCGACTGGACCATATTCCTGTTTGACAGCTGAAGTGGTGAGAAAATGCACACAGTAATTGCAGAGATACTGAATCCACATGAAAGTGTAAACTGTGCAAATGATGCAGTTGTGCATATCGTCTCTATGATACATTAAAACGATTAACTCCACGTGAAACAAGCAGGAAAAAGATGACTGAAATATGTATCCTGTTATTTTTTCTCTCTCCTTTCCTCTATCATCTCAGATAATAACAGCCTTGTCAGCAACAGAGCAGAAAGTTACGTACCTCAAAACGAGCACCCGGGGAGCAAACCTACAGGGCTCTGCGAACTCCAGTATCTCAGAGGCACCACATGATAAAACTCAGGTAAGCGTAAAAAAGGCAAGGTGAGCGAATGAAGCATGGATCATAAGGGCAATGACCATCACTGGAAGGGGCATCTGGTTGGTATAGTAATTAACCCTGCTGAGTGGTTGGCCTGGAAACTGCTGGCTCCACATGCCCCTGTCCACCCCCATCCCTCAAACCTTTGGAGGACCCAGAGATGATGGAGTGTCAAACCCTCCCTGGTCACACTTATTAGAGCCAGTGAGCACTGCTGTGACCCCGGCTGCTCTCTCCCACCAGCCAGACTCCAGGGTAAGGTGTGGGGGGCTGGAGATCAGAACAGAGCAAGTTGATACTGTGATAAGATTAGTGGTACATATGATATGGTACAACTCATCTCAACATCTAAAACATGAAAGGGTAGCAGCTAAGTACAAAGCTACCAAAATCGCAAGACAGGCATGCACACACATACAAATCATCCCTCCCTTGATCTCTCTTTCAAGCACAAATACAAAGAGAGGCAAACACACACCTGAGTGATTTAAGCAGCATGGGGCCAATCGAAGCACTTCGCAATGCACATTTTTTACTTGCCCTCTAGTGGGGGATGTTGCTGTCACAGATAAGCGGCTAAGATTAGTTTTGGCACGGGCTAGCTGCTGGTACCGAAGCCTCATTTTATCTGTAGTGGTGATGATTGGCTACAACAGCTCTCAGCAATCCTCTTTTGCTCTCTGGGGTGTCGGGAGGCAGCCTGAATCTTTCAGCTGTGTGACAAGACCAAGTACAGACCAATGAATTCCTGACAGGTAACGTTCAGAGGGGGCACCGCCTCGGATGAATCTTTAGCAAGTAATAAAGCTCGCATAGTATCTTTATGGTGGAGGCTTGTGTGGTTATATGAGATCAATTCATGTAATTACTGATAAAAGTAAACCACCAATACACTTCCGGGCTATTTTGTCTTTACAATCGTTACCTGATGCTTGCTTGCCTCATCTTCCTGTTTTTTAAATGACTAATCTATCTGGCATTGCATCAACTGGAGCTTGAATTCACTGTGTGCTGAAACTTATACTGTCTAATATTAATAAAGGGAATTCACCAACCTCAATTTTCAGGGGGTTTCATAACAAGGTTGTCATAACATGACCAATACTGGATTTTTTATAAGAATCCCAATTTATTTATTATTCTTAAAGAATTGTGACCATGACAAACTTATGTAAGGGTGACCGTATTCTAAAAATAAAGAAAATGATTAAAACATAAGGTAAACACACTTTTCTAAGCAAATATCATCCAATTTATCAACTGAGCTCTGGTTTCTGGTCACACTTGTTCTATTGTCTAGTTTTTAATTGAAAAGGTTGAACAGGTTGTAATTGAATGTTGAAAGATTCAAAGCAAATGAAGCCTAGCAGGGAATGTTTAAAGTGATTGCTAAAGGTTATATAACACAAGGTAGGACAGATAATTTTTTTTTTTTAAAGTAAGCTTCAATCCATGTCTCAAGAACAGCAGGCATGGCTCACTTCTTCCACATTCACACCTTCACTGAATCAGACAATGAATCTCACTAATTCTACACATATGAAAAGCAAATTTTCTTTAAGGCATACATACACATGCGGAGATCCAAAATTGGTCAGCGACTTTACGAGGAACCCAATGGCAAGCTGGTATCATCTTGCAATTTCATTAGTTCAGATTCCATCTGGTTTATAAACTTAACAAACTCCTTGGGAGAAAAAAAAGGGGCCGCCAGCAGTGTGCCAAATCAGCTGCCTGGCACGGGGCCGACACTGGGTACACACCACGGCTCCCTAGCTCGTATTCTTTCTTTCTCTCTCCTCGCCTCTATTTTGTGTCAGAGATTAAAAATAGCAAGTGGCCTTCTGCAGAATAAGCAGTTCATGGATTCTGGCTTTGACGCTGCGTTTGCCTGGAGAGGCCAGCTGTCACCTGCACGCAGGAAGACTAGGCCTCACCACTGATTCTCAATACACAGTGGGCTCTAGACTTGGGTGTGTCTGCGCATCCATTTTACAGTGCTGTAAAACTTTTGCTGTCTTATGACTTTGTTTTTTTACTTATACAATCACACCGAGATCCTTTCTGTGCGTGTGTTAGCATAATTATGTACATTAAGCTTCTTTGGACACCAACAAAACCCAAAACAGTGGGGGGGGAAGAATTGAAAACATGGACACCCGAAACATATATCTTACCAAATATCGATATGTTCATTCAACTCAAATATGAATACTTCTTTGATTTTAGACATCTCAGTATAGATTTGTGATGTCAGAACAATTCTCTCCCAAGGCTGGAAAGAAGAGAATCAAGCTAAGCTGCTCTAATCTGTAAAACAATCAGAAGACTGAGGCTGCTGCATTTAGAATTAATGAGAGACCAACCTTGTGAACACTCAGAAATTAGTCAGAGCGATTTTCTGCATATATGGGCTCATTTTATGGTTCAGAACATTACTATTGAAAAAAAAAACTCATTTGTGTGTGAAAGCTCAAACAAATATTACACAAGGTTCACAAAGTCAGCCCGTGTGCCAGAGTCAAAGTTTTGATCAGATGGAATTCCTGCGTGTGTGGTTTCTAGCTTAAAGGGGAGCCGATACATAAATCAAAAGCTTTCCATGTCACTGGACCTGTGGTTCCCGTGTGTTCATTAGAGTTCACTTGATGTTACTTAAGGAGTTGTTCAAAGTAGATATTGTTACAATTATGTTCTCATACAATTGAATTGTCAAAGTTTAAGTCAAGTTTGCATTTGTTCAACTACCACAGTCATCTATTTCAACCATTTATCAATTGTTTATCAATTTCACCATTTATTTATCACATTTTGTAATCCATGTTAACCATTAGGTTACTGTTAGCTGACTATTTCAGTGTTTTAACCATTATTTTTATTATTAAAAAATTTATTATTTTATTATATTAAGAGCTACTCCACAGTCTTTCTAAGCACAACCTGCAGTACAGGTGCCCCTGGTTGGGAATCACTGCACTAAACAATGAGATTTGTGTGTGTGTGTGTGTGTGTGTGTCAGAAAAGATCAACCTCAAGACAAGTCATATTGCACATTTATGCATTTATATTTATAAATATCAGTAAATACTTCCACATATAAGGCACATGTAGTCTCATCCAAATACCATCTTCTAAATAAGGAAAAATTAAAACTGACTGATTAGTAACATTCACCCATATAGAAGAATAGACATCAATAGAATGTCTAATATTAATATTTACACATATGTACAACATATTAGAAGTTCTGGTAAGCCAATTTGGACCCCTATGAGAGTAACAACATAATACTGCACTCAGTTTATTGGCATCCCTTAGGAAGAAGAAGAAAGCAAACAATTGGGATTATCTCATCACAGGGGGAAAGGAAGAAGGGAATATGGGGCACAGGAGCTGATGCTGCCATATTTGTTATTTTCATAGCTAAATTTTTCCTGTAGGGCATCAAGTTTGCAACTCCATTGATTTCGAGATTGCCTGTTCCAGCGCAGCAACAAGCCTGTCTGGAAACGAAGTGCACCTCCGGCTCCGTCAACGGTGACTGAAAAAGTGTTTTTCTGCTTTAATGACTGAAACAGAGCTGCTCGGTGGAAAAGGGAGCTGCCTTATGAGAATGCAACAGGGATGATTAATGCAATTATCAATAAAAAGAAGAAGCTTCTTAAATCTTACGGTGAAGTCAGAAAATACCAGGTGGTCGTTACGACAGGTGATCCACAGATTGACAGTGATTGTCCCACTCCCCTGTGCAGGACACCTCTGTGGCCTGGTTCTCTGGAATTGATACTGAGACTTCTACATGGTCAGGTGCACTATTATTATTATTGTCCTGGGATTCGCAGATCTGATGGCCCACCTCTGAATGATCCAAAGACGCTCGTTTCATTTGAAGCCATGGAAGGTCTGATTCAGTGGACTGGACACCCAGCGCCAGAGCTGCCTCTTCTCCTTCCTCCACTGTGGAACCCAAATCCTCGTTTTCAACTCCCTCTACCTCGTGCCCCGCCTCTTCCACAGGACTCGGACCCTCCTCCAGATCTAACGTGGCTCGCTCGTCTGTCAGAGTCACGATTTCTCCCCCTCTCCTGTCAATCCCATTTGTCTCCACCCCTCCGAGGGGCTCCAGGCTGTTGAGGAGTGCAGGTGTGTCTTCCCTGCCGACGCCATCTGTGCCAAGGTCGCTGCCAGCGGTGTGGCATTCCCACAATGATTCATGTGAACTTCTGTCGCCTGACACAACTGGGAGAGGGAAGATGAGACAACTAGTCATTTAATTACTTAGTTGATCTGAAGGCATTTTAGTGGTATAGTGTTGTTTGACCAACATATTAAAGCCACATTTTATTTAACTTGTAATGACATAAAACAGAGAAAAAGAGCAATTTCTCATTTTTGAGAAGCTGGAACCTGCAAATGTCTGGCATTTCTGCTTGATAAATAACTTATAATAAATAATAATATCAATGTGTTATCAAGATTATTTTTGTACCTACTGACTATATAATACTAACATTATACTAATAAAGAAGTTTACAATGCATTTTAAAAGGAGCAAAACGCTGCATATAAAACTCAAAACAATGAAACAAGTACAAAGAATTGAACTGAATTTATGTTTGCCTTCATGACAGCTGACAGAAAGGAGCGACAGGAATGAAGAGGACATGGAGAGATGAAGAGACCGGGCTACCCAGTTAGACCCCAAACACAAATTTTATTAAATGCATGATGTTAAAAAGCTCTGTGGCAACAAGAAGCTTAGTAAAAGCTCTGTTGATCCCCATGTGTACACGTGCATTAACACACTGAAGAAAACCTGACAAACAGCCAACATAAAGTAAGCATGCTGATAGACCAAGACGTATAAAGTCATGCCCGTCCATCCCTTTATCATCAAGGTTGAAGATTTAAATATGATGGGAAAAACCCCCCACAAAAAACGTTCCTTAGTTGGAGTTGGACCACTGTGTCAATGTAGAAACTTATTTCAATTACTTACGTGACTGAAGTGCTTCCATGGCAACAGGCTAAATATAGCAGCAGTGCCCCAGACAAGGGGGACGCAAGACAAGTGTGACGCCCCGCATCTCGGCAATAGCAACAGCTTAGTTCTGCTTCTTCGCCAAAATATGCCCTCACTTTGGGGATTACTGACCCATATTTGTGAACGTGCAGGCAAAAAGGTTAAAGACTGCACATAGAGTCCCAGCCACCTTTTGACACACACACACACACACACACACACACACGCGCGCGCGTGCGCAAAAACACGCAGGAAGAAAGCAACATTACTTATACTGGCATCCATATTTATGGCCCCCCCAGCCCCCGTCCCCTTTCAAAGAGAACATGGCAGAAGTTTCTGAATGTCAGCAGGCGAGAATTTGCTTCACATTTCCAAAATGCCATGGCATTTGGGCAGCTTGCACCAATGAGAGGCAGAGAGGAGCGGAGGCGGGAAGGGAAAGGACTTGGGTTAAACATGGAAGATAGCAAGGAGCGTTTAGCACGCAGTGGCTAATTACAGTGTTTATGCCGTTAGCTGTGGGTGCTCTTATCAATGGCTGGAGAAGCCCGTTACACACAATTACACACTCACCTTTGGGTGGCTGCACTCTGGGCTGCATGTTTGGCTGAGATGTGGCGCGTGTGGGGTGAAGCTCCGGTTGAAGGTTATCATCTAGTGTGATACTGTCTCGTGTCCCTGCAAGACCACCATGAAGGAACAAACACTCACCGTTACTTTCCCACTTAAATGACGACGAAGACACAAAGTTAGTAAGTGGTTGGAAGAGTTTTCAAAGTTCTGAGCGTGACAGGATTGGATGGGGCTCATCCATGCACATGTATGGTGCAGTGCTGTGTGTACTTTCACACAGCGTACAAACATACATATGCATTGCAGTGCTCACAGGAAGCAGCTTCAGTTCCCTGTCATCTGTCTTCATTAGTGATGGCTGCACGCCTCTTAGGCTGACACCATATGCTGCTGATAGGAGACTATGCACTATAAACCAGACATCACAAATACACAAAAGTGTATTCACATAGACACATGCATACAATCAAGCCTGTAAGTGTGCACATCAGCCTTTGCCTTCACAGAAACCCAGTGAATAGGCCTGTTTCTCTGACCAGTCAAGTGTGAGGAACAAAAACAAACAGAAGAATGAGAAAATGGATGACTGGGTGACACGATGCGTGAGAATCATGAATGGTGAACGGAGGCCATATTGTTATGAATGCGGTCCATATTGTTATGGATGCTCAGTGTTGACACTGGAGGTGGGAACAGTGAGTGAGGAGGGGGGTGGGGGCTGTTTGGATGATGAGGGTCTTACACACAAACTCGGGGCTTCAAGAGAAGCAACAAAGTTGCTGGTTGTCTAAAAAGTTCCTTTCCTTCCTTTACAGAGACAGTTGTTTCACCCATTATGTTAATGATAATGTAATGGAAAAGTGTAATGATCATATAAAAACACAATATAGTTGAATTTTCTGAAAATTCAAAGTAAAGTAAAAATGTTTATCGATAAAATAACAGGATATGGAATGGTTGTTTTTGACTGATCCAATGACTTAAATATTTCAAACAAA
This sequence comes from Nannoperca australis, assembly GCA_036023655.1. Lineage (NCBI taxonomy): Eukaryota > Metazoa > Chordata > Actinopteri > Centrarchiformes > Percichthyidae > Nannoperca > Nannoperca australis. The sequence goes on from JAVQJD010077519.1 coordinate 10,337, forward strand.
TCAAGGTGTTACATGACAGTAATGAACCATCTTGTGAATCAGATACTGCCATAAAGCAGCTGTGGTCACTGACTTGCAACGCTGCCCACAATGACCCAATAAAACCAGAGATATCAATCGATGTTTTCAGTTGTAAAGAAATATCTCTGTATAAATGTCTCTGGTCTCAATATATAACGATATATTGTAATTTCCCCTACCCACACTCTAACTTCACCCGCAGCTGTATTTATTTTGTGAAGTATGATTGTGTAGTATCATACTAGCGCTGTCAAAAGACAAAAGAGTCAGCAGTTCTCCAGAGGCAAATATCTTCTTCATTAATCTCAGATAGCTGGCCTGTAGCTTTAAGACTCTGCTACTGAATCACAAGTCTTCAAGTCTTGAGAGGGGGGCCTGAGAGGAGTTCTGCACAATGCCTTTTAAAGCCAATAATAAGGCGGTGTTGGTTACTGGTATGAATAGCAAAGCCCAGACTGAGCACAGCAGTGTGTCTCCAGGAGCCAGGCTGCGCCCAGGAGGAGGCAGGAGGCACCAGACACTTCCTTTAATCCTTACTGGCAGCTGCCTGTCCAGCCATCTAACCACCTCCCCTTTTCTCTCAAACACATACAACATCCTGTATCTGCATATGTACCCATCCTGCAAAGACAACGGGCTCTTTTGCATTATATAACACTCCAACGTACCAGATCTTATACTCTATATCACAAATTTAAAAAAGCAATCTCAGTCAAACCCCTACACGTCAATGTAGTGCTGTCTGGTTCTGTGGTGACAAGGAAATACCCTCCTCTTGACTACAAAACAGAGCTGTATGGCTGCACTCTGTATCCACCTCTGTCTTTTCAAAAGCTGATGCACACTGACAGGCTTTCACTTGCTGTGCTACATTTCAGCTTGCACTCATTCAGCATGGGGGGGTAGGGTGAACTGGAGGACTGGTGGGATCTATCAATCACAACTTTATCTGACTCACTGCATCGATGTCATTAGGGCCCGAGCACGAACTCGTGCGAGGACCGTATTGTATTTCGAGGAATTATTAGTATTAGTATTATTATTATTAGGGCCGCAGCACGAACTCATGCGGGGGGAGAAAAAAAACAATAGCTCCACCTACAGTTTCCAAACAACAGCCCCCCGCCCCTTTTCCTTTCACCTAGATTCACCAAATTTAGTATGCATGTGTATCATGTCCAGACCCCTACCCTAAACCCAACAGGAAGTCAGTTAATTGTTATACAATTTAAACTTTTTATGCAATTTTTGCTATTTGGGGGCTTTCACAAACTAGACTTCAAATTTGGCATGTGCCATCTACAGAGAGTTTTCGTTGAACGCTGTGCACGTGAGGTGGCGTGGAATTTACTTGCTTTGCCGTCAAACAGGAAGTGGTTTATAACTGGACTGCACATTTTCCAAGAGCCCCCAAAATTACCATGTGTTATGACCCCCCTGCCCTGAAGGTATCTATATGCAAATGTTCAGTCGCAGTCGAAGCGCCACCTGTTGGCAGCAGGAAATGACACGTTTCATAGTTTGACATGCAACTCCAAGAGGATTGAGGAGAACAACCTTCCAATTTGCCAGTGAAGTGTTGATGATCAAATCTTTTCCATACTGATCATGTTTGATGACGTTTTTGGACTGATCAATATTGAATCAGTCATAGCGCCACCTAGTGAGAAGAGGAAGTTACAGGTCCTATAATTTTAATCAATACTCCAAGCAGGTTAACCAGATCCACCTCAAATTTAGTCAGCAAAAGTCTTAAGACATTGATGCTTCACTGTGAAGATTGTGAGTTTTCGTCAAACAGCGTTGCCATGACAATTGTTTACATTGCTCGCCATAAACAAGAAGCAATTTTTTGAGGGGCTAGGGATGCTTGAAAAGTCACCATTCTTTGCACAGGCGTCACAGACAATTATACGTCTGAAAAGGGTATTTGGACACGGGTGTGGCAAAACAGCTCGATAGCGCCCCCTACACATTTTCAAAATCAAAGCCCCCCCCCCTTAAAATTTGATGTAAATGTACGCAATTGGGGCGACATGTGCCTCATGTCTAGAAAAAAGCCTCTTGGAGCTGCGTTTTTCCTGGTAAACCTCTCCTTGCCCAGTGTCCGGTCGTCAAGCGGCAGATGCTGCACGCCCTTCAATGCTGCATGCAGCTTTAATTGTTATCGTTTTTCTCTCTCTCTCTCTCTCTCTCTCTCTCATCCAGAGACAATGTAGTCACCTCTAGTGTTCTCTGGGCCTCAGGTAGGCAGTCAAGGCCCTCCATCCTATCCTGTTTGCCTTTAATATCCATCAGCCCAACTTCGTATCACAGCAAGGCCACAGACGCTCACATCTCTCTGTATTTCTGTCTCCCTAACTGTGGTGGACAGCGTGGTCGTCAGGCACTCTGGGCCCTCGCCTACAAATTCCCTAATAACGGCACATTCCCCTAAATGTGTTTGTAATGTGGGCAATCATTTTCAGTAATGGATGCTTGTCAGTTTTATAGCGGTGAGAATGACGGTCTCCTGACAGGGCACCTCCATTCAGCCACAGTCCCTTCACCCCCTCAGTCTGGTTCATACACAGCACAACATCTCCCTCCAGTGGGAGAAGCAAGGAACTGTTTCCTCTCCTGGTTGCAAATGGAAATTCTTTTCAGACTGCAAATGGAAATTGAGATACTATTTTTGATAAAGTTCACATTTAATTTTTTTATTTTTGATATAGTTTAGCTGTTCTGAGGATGAGGTTTGTTTGAAGGAGGGGAAGAGTTGGCAGCCATTTTGCTATGTGTATTTAATCCATATTTTCTCCACTGTCCTGCATAATGACAAGAATCCAGAAACATTATCAGCAGCTTTGAGAGCATATTTTACTATTTATTTCCTGCTCCAGATCACATTTTCACTCTCATATCCTAAAAACTTTGTATTGCTTTGACTCCAATTCCCGGAAAATTTGAATATTCTGTCTTTTAATCAATTCAAATTATTTTTTTTCTGACTACACTGTCCGCAGCATTTCAATCTCACGTGGTTTATGATTTTTAAATTTGTCCCAGTGAGATTCTTAACACAAAACTAACCCAGAAAACAGTGGCGTGCTGCCTTAAAATTGTATCTCCTGCATCTAAAACATAATCTTCTTTTCCCCGCCGAGTGTCAAAGCTAAGACAGATCCGCTCGACCAAACGGGTCAGAGTGATATTCAGGCAGCCTGCCTCAGTCAATGGTATCATGAACAGACACATGAGCGGGTGGTCAATGGAGTCGACACATTGTAAACGGTGGGCATGAGGTGACACGCTTTCTGGGCGTCTGCCCAGATTTGTCCTGGCATGACATAGTGGAGGGCATGGATGGGCTAAGTGGGGCAGAAGGAATACATACTCCCAATTCCCACGGATACGCGGTAGGTCAAGCCTGAGGCGCAGCCAGAGAAGAGAGAAAGGCACACTGTTATGAACATAAAACCGCATTAATGTATTTATATGAAACATCAGAGAATAAAAGAAATCAATGTAAAACAGTATGCTAGCTAGAACAATTAGAGAAAAGATCCCTGGGTAATTGTTTTTACTCATATAAGACAATGAAAATAGATTCCAGACAGGCATAATGTTAAGAAAAACATTTTCCTCTTAAATTTCTATTGCAAATTATTAATTATGAAAGGGACAGAAATGGCGTGGATTATCATGAGTTAACTGCATTGTTTTTACAGTTACTTTAAAAGCACACACACACACACCCACAGTCACTTGGCTGTGTTTGCTAAAGGTGTGGTACTGTTCTAAGTACCAACCAGGTCAAAGCACACGCAGAAATACTGATACACAGTCTTTGCTTGAGTGGATACACGTTTGATACCTTTGCAGTGAGGTACATTAAAGTTCCTGATCGTATGTGACATCTTTCTAGCCGTTTAACTACAAATGGCAGCCATCGTTTTTTTTTACCCAAATTGCTCTAATTCCAAATTCTTAAAATAACACTGTTCTGGATTACTCTGAAACAATGCAGAATATGTATACTATTGTAATGTGATTGACAAGCATACTTATTTTAAACACAAACCAAAATCATTTATATCCATGACAAATTAACTAAAGCACTTCTGAATAAGAGAGAGTAGATTGGAATGTTTCACCAGTTTGTTTTCCTATTATATATACACAAATTAATGTTATTCCTCTGTATTTATTTGGTATTTGATTAAATTCTGGAGGAATCGTTCCAGGACTTAAATAATGAGGATGTGGCACATCTTAAATGTTTTTTTGGTGGAAGCTTTAACACTAACAGCCTTGAGACCCACCTGGAAGACTCCACAGTCCCGAAACCTCCAAGGTCTTCAGCTTCCGTTCCAAATCTGCAACCCTGTTTCCGAGGATCCTGCAGACAAAACACAATGGAGTCAGGTTATTTGGGACTGATGAACAGTGTCGGTGTGTGTGTGTGTGTGTGTGTGTGTGTGTATTCGTGTTTCTCACAGTCCAGTGTTTGCCTTGGAGGTGGAGGAGGACTCTCAGAACAGGTGGGCAAACATTGTAAGTGCACAAGGCGGACACAGTTAAAAGAAGCCCCCTATGAAGCGAAGGGGCCGTACCTGTTGGTGTGCCTCTGGTGCTGGATGACCAGGTTCTTCTCGTGGATGGTCTCCAGCAGAGCCGTGGCCAGCGACTTGAGGTCGGAGATGGACTGAGGAGTGGCTGGCAGGCTGCAGCCGTGCTCTTCGAGGAGCATCTCCTGGACTAAAAAAAAAAAAGAGAGGGAGAGGAAAAACAGGGGTGAAGCAGATCAAAGGGAACAGCCGGAGAGAATAAAAGCCTTGTAAATGTGTTAATGTTGCCGTAGATGGAAACATGGCCTCATATACTGCGGATATGTTGGGTAATAACCTACAACCTGCCAATAAAGTGCCAATAAAACTTTCCCAAAACTTAAAAAAAATTGATAAAAGAGAGAACGGGGTGATGGAACAAGACGGGGGGGGGGGGGGAGAGAAACAGAAGAGCGAGACAGATATGGAGGGTTGGACACAGCTGTCTTCTAGGTGACACTCTCCTAACTTTAACTCCGGCGCCCACTGTGCTGCTTCTGCCAGCAACTGTCAGTCATCATGGCAGGCTCATTTCGCTGCCAGTGGTGCTCTCTACCACTCAGAATACAATTAGTAACCCAGCTGGTGTCCGGGCGGTGGCTTGAAGGATCGGCAAAAAGGGAGGTATTAAATAATGCAATGAGGCACGGCTAGAAACAAAAGATAGAAAGAATCAGTTGCATTCGAGAATGTGACAGACATCGTTTTTGTTACCTTCAGCATTTTCCAGGTCAGCAGCTCTGCTGTCTACTTATGTTGGAGTTTAAAGAGAATACAGAGGGATTGTGTTTTTACCTTGTTTGGCTGAGAGGACTCCGGTGAGGGGACTGCTGTTTGATTTCCCATAAGTGTTGGAGTTTTTTCTCCTCTCTAGAGCCGTCTGCCGGGGGGGGGGGGGGGGGGGGGCAAAGAAAAAAACACAAATTTTTAAA
>JAVQJD010077522.1:0-15449 GCA_036023655.1 Nannoperca australis
GAGAGAGAGAGAGAGAGAGAGAGAGAGAGAGAGAGAGAGAACTGTTGAGCTAGAGATGTGACGGACGTGGAGCTAAGTTGGAGGAATGAAAGAGTAATTGCGCTTGTTGCAGAAGGGGATGCAGAGGCAGACCAAGCAGTGGTCCGTCAACAGCTGGCTCACAGAGAAGATTGCAGAAGATGCAGAAAGTCCCAGCAGAAGACCTCCACCCTGCCTCCACCTGTGCCCTCTCATTCTGGGATCTGCAGGGCCATCAATGCAGGTTTGGTCTTGAAGTACTGGTTGAAACGTAGCACAGCGTACCTGCAACAAACAAGAGCATTCTTTTTAGAGGGTAGGAGAAAAAAAAAATCAAGTTACATTAGAATCATGATTTTCATCTTCACAAATGTCCTAAAAACATAAACATGATGACAGGAACAGGATAGGAATGTAGGAACCTGGGCGGTGTACGGCACGGCGCTTAGGTGCATTTTAGATTAAATAGCTCAATAATTCGCTTTGTAAGATGTCAAGTATTTTGTGAATTCTTTGACTGCCATCACACTGAGCTAACGTTAAGAGCGGAGCACCAAACTCCAGCACTGACTAACACACGCTGCAGCGTGTTACAAAACTGGAGGTCTGTTTGGGTGAAGGAAACGAACCAGAGCGGTGGATAACGTTGGACTTTTTTGGAGTAGCAGCAGAGGCTGTTCGTCACCGTGGGAGCACAGCGGATTCTTCAACATTTAAACAGTGATGTTCAGTTTGAAATGAAAAAGCTGCGTACTCTCTCACTCTCACTCTGTCAGTCAGTGACCTTCATCAACACCAGTTTGCCTAATTGACAGGTTATGTTTCGTACAGCATTTCAGTGTAAGAGCCTGAAAAGCAGCATGCACCAAGAATCCCAATTCAACTCCAGGTTTCCCAAACATTCTCAGCCTTCAGACAGATTACACACTGTCTCTGGTCTTAGCTAAATTAATTTCAGTTCAGTTTTAATATGTCACCTAAGCAGCAGTAAGCACATTAGCAGACAGGCCCTTTCTCAGAGATAATCAGTGAGGCTGGAGTGACCGGCTGCCCTCCTGAACCTCCTTAGGTCGCTGTCCTCTCTGTGAACCACTTTGGGAGGCAAGTGTTGATGTTGTTGTGTGGGCAGTGGTGTGGATGCTCACAAAAGAAATGAGAGACGTGTTGGCTTTGGGGTTTTCGGTTTCAGTCTTTCATAATGCTCCACAATGACAGATTCCTACATATCCTACACGGGGGTGGTGGGGCACACACAGCTTGTCTTTCACGCGCTCACACAGCGACTTACCCGAGGAAGTCAAATTCGATGGAAGAGTATTTGGCCTGGATGAGCGCCCAGAAGCCCCAAAAAAAGTGAGAAGCCTTAAGACACAAAGGAAATATCAGATGAAGTCAAGTTATGTGAGACACTGCGAGCCTGTAAGCGATAGAGTGCGTGTGCGTGTGTTTGCCAACATTCCTTCTCACCAGAGCAAACTTGTTGACCTGTACGTAGAGAGTCTCCAGCTCTCGCGGGCTGACCTCCTCTGTTTTCTTGGTGAATAGTTTGTACGCCTGTAGGTACACCTTGAGCCAGTCCATCTGCATCTCCCGACTGGGGTACAGCCCATAGTCCAGCTCCGCCATGCCTGCTCACACACACACGCAGATAGTATAATGAGCCAAAGTGTGTGGATAAAACATGAACGCACAAATCACACCGTGGTTCAACAAACCTGCAAATTCATTAAAGTGGTTTCCGATGTCGAAGGCCTGGTAGTTGTAGCTGGAGTATTCGTAGTCTATGAAGCGAACGTGACCTGAGGGGCAACAATAAAGGAGGACACATCAAATGTAAAGTGTATAATGGTGTACCTGCTCCATCTCCACCTTTAAGTCTTAGGAGATGATGAAGGGAGGGATGTGTGAAGAGCATAATGCATACTGAAGCCATACGTCTGGGCAGTAAGACCCTATTTATACCTGCTTTAAACAGGTGGTAGTGAGAACAATGTGGATAATTACTTATTATCTGATCACGGGCCTCTGCCTGTGCCATTACCTTGACTCTACCTGTACTGTAATCACATCTTAGCAGGGCAGAGCAGGGGGTCAACTAACATTTTGTTTCTTAAACACAATGCAAAAAGCCAGAGTAACGTGGCCCCCTGATCCTTCAAGGCGTGGCAGGGGATGGCAGTCTGTAGGTCAAACGTAGCTACCTTCTTTGCTGTTGTGGATGATGTTCTTGCAGAGCAGGTCGTTGTGACAGAGCACCACGGGGGAACCTAGCGTGGAGAGATGCTCCTTCATCCACACCATCTCCTGCTCCAGCACTGCCTTGCTGGGAACCTCCTGCTGTATTCTGGACAGAGAGCACAGAGACAAGGAGATGAGGACAGGCCAGCTTACACCCACACCCACACACACAAACAATAAAGGACAGTTGTTTTGACCGAAACAAACAGCTTTCGTTGTTTTGGGATCATCACAAAGTGAAGTGAAACCAACAGAGACAACATGCACAGGCAGCACACGGGTTCAGTGGGCCTGCCGGCTCCTGGGAGCACAATACAGAGAAACATGTTCTCAGTGGACACTCGTGGTGCTGCTGAGCGTTCCTGAGTCACCATGGCTACACTACCACGTGAGTTTGGAGATCTGAGATGTATTCCACTGTATGAATACATATTCACGCAGCTCATTCCCACAGCTGCTTTTATTTCAATATTTGCCATGTCTGTGCGTAAAGCCCCTGAAGATTTCCCCGCACACCGACCACTTCAGACCATCGGCATGTGTCAGTCTTAAAGTGGTATTATTGGCTAGTAGAGAAAGGATTAAGTCGCTGAGTTAGTATCTCAGTTAACCAGGCTGCTGTGCTGTGCTGAGACCATTGTGCTAACTGTAATGGGCTTATGGAGCTAATCCACAGTCAGCGTGATAGCAGGAGATGAGCGAGGAGACTTCCACCTGGCTCGCTGCCTGTCCTTCACCTGCGACCTGAGTCTCAACCGTTCACTCCCCGTCTAGTTTGCAGCACCGCCTTCCTATTTATAATAATACACATCACACAGATCTCTGCCGGTTCTGTGAAAACCCCCGTTAACATATGGCCTTCTGTTCCGGCTACTTCAGCACACAGAGCAGCGCATGTCTGCTGTCCAGGACCAGGACACTCTAGCTGTCTGTGTAACCAAGGAAGACAGTAAAGTGACCTGATACACAGAGCTAAGCAAACATCTGCTGGTCCACTGCATGCCTCAGACTCCCTAATCCAGTCAGCTATAACTGTTACAGTTATATAAGCCAGGACTGGACTTTTGTTGACTTTTGTTTTGTTGACTGGACTTAATCTAATAGCCATCAGAACAAAGATATATATCAGCATAAACAGATCTGCTGCCTGAACTCTTAGATAGTGTCTATCCGTCCTCTTCCTCAGAGATGAAAAAGCAATTCCATGAAATGAATTTCTCAACAGCTCACCACGCACTGTGTGTCTGTCCGCCAAGGAGTCAACGGATCGTCTGGGAGTTTTACATATCACATCCCATCCTTCCTTCTGTAATGCACTTTTAACAAGCCACGGTCCTGAAACTACAAGAACCGTTTTGTTGTAACTAATATTCATCCCACCTCTGAAAACCGTGACATCTAAATAACCAGACTGACAGTCTGCAGCCATGCTAGCAGCTCTGTGAGGCCGTGCTTAGGCACACTGGAGCTTTGAGCTAAATGCTAACAACAGCATGCTAACATGCTCATTATGACAATGCTAACTGATTATTTAATCATGGTCGCCAGCAAGTCAGCTATACTAGCCTGGTTAAAATATGGAGCGACGTGTGGTGGAGCAAGCTGGCCAGTGAGGGTCAGGGCAGGTGTGCCAGTTAACAAGACAACCTTTGCTCACCTCTTATTCCTTGTGACCGATCATTTTAAGTGTCTGTTGTCATTACCCTGGATTTACGTGGAGTTTAGATGATGACGTGGTGATTAGACAATATGGATTTTATCAGCGCAGCAGCTTGGGAACGATTGCTGATTAACAGGTCCTCTTTATGACGCGCGGTTTTCTCACCATTTTCAATCACCACTCCTAATTCAGTGGTCTGACAACAGAAATGGAAAAGATTCAAAATGAGCCGCTCCATTAAACACAGACTAGGTGGTGACAGAGAGCAAGGGGAAAGTGAACAGGGCCTGTCTGTAGCTGCTCAGTCACAGCGAAGTTAACAAGACAGCGTTAATTTGTGACAGTTCACTTGAACACACAACACTGTTAAACCTTGGTTTCATTAAATAATGATGTGGTCTGTCTCTCCAGAACAGCATTAATAAAGTGAGTACAGGTGATGGACAGTATGCATTGATGTCACTAAGACTTTATGGTGTGAAAGAACTTGCAACATGGATTTCAGCCAACTGAAACAAAGAGAAGCTGCTGTTCAGGTGTTTCACTGGGGACTGTGTGTTGCACATGTTAGACTGTGTAAACATAAGTGTTAGTTTAGCAAGTTAGCCTACTAATATTTGCTAATCTGCACTAAATGCAGTGTCCAGATGATGTTGAAGGTATTATAAATATTGGACAAATTAAAATGTTGACTTGATGATGGCACTGGAGGAAAAGAATGCCAAAGTCAGTAGTATTCACCCTCTGGGAACCATGAACGCCGGGTGAACTGGATGACCTGTTTGAAATAACCACTTCACTGAGGACTCTCAGATGATATCAGGTTTCAGGAAATTGACTCAGTCCTCAAAACTAATGTTACAGGTAAATCAGGCTACGCTTCACGAGATATTTGCATCGTTTTAATCACTGCGTGCGTGCTTAGCCACGAGCAGCAGCTCCAACCGAGAAGCCAGATCTCACCTGATGTTGGACGCTTGGTCGGTGAACTCTGTGGCCACGAGGGAGAAGTACTTTCGCATCTTGATCCAGAGGTTGGGTTTGGGGATGCAGCCATTGTGTGCATGGATGGCATGGATACGAGCCATCTCCCTGGCTATCAGTCTGGAGAGGCAAAAGATACAAAAAGTGATTTGATTTCAACATGAAGAGTATCCAGTATCCAGGTATAAGAAACCCCAACCGGTCAACGACAGGCAGGCTTGCTGCAGGGTTTTAATATTTTTATTTGCTTAGATGAGAAACCACTGAAAACATTGTGTGACACACACTTTGGGTACATTACATTAACTTTGTGACATGAGCAACTCCTGTCTACACAAATCAGTTGTTTGAACTGAATTGTTTTTGCAGGATGGATCATTCTCACTATCATTTGAATGTAACTCATGTGTTTCCTTAATTTGCCTCTTATCTGCGCAGCCTCAAGGCATTTCTTCATCGTACAGCAGTAGTTTGCTTCCATACGCAGAAAGCTCGGAGGATTCGGAGCACAATCGTACAATGCTATTTGGCACAATATTAGATTTCTACGGTCTCTGAGTGAAGTCAGAAAAAAAAAAAATGGTGTAGTCCCACGACTCTACCATGTGCCGACCTGAGTAAGGAAGGATCCCTGACATCCTGCGTCCCAAGAGCATCACCCTGCATGAACTCATAGCAGATGCCGTTCTGAAAGGTGCAGTACAGGCGAGGAGCACACCCATTAGCATGTAGCACCTACAGGAGAGACACAAAAAGACAACACAAGAATTGTGTGGATAAAACTATTTGGAAGCACTTATTGATTAACTGGGGTAAATTCAAAGGGCTCATTTGACTTTTGCTTTTACACTACCTGAAAGCTTTTCAGCTCATTGTCTCTGTCCACAATCAGCTCTGTCTTGTTCCCGTATACTCGGACCAGGACCACGTCCTCTGGATTGTCCTCCACGTAGCAGCCCACTAGCTTGTTGGTGGTTCCATCAGTGAATAGCTGGAGGAGAAAGAAAATAAACTATAACTAACAGAGCTACAGATGATTACCCCCCAAACTCTGACTGTATGCCACCATAATGGGTCCGAAACTCAATGTAAGTGTTCTCTAGTCCTTTTACAAAGCTGATTTCAGGTCAGGATCCACCATCCATCCAATGTAGTGTTATGGAACACCTGGACATGGTGACATGGTTGTCTATCAACACTATACTTTGACATATACTGTCAGCTTTTCAGAGTAAAAGTACTATAAACACTGAGGCAGAAAGTAGTGCTTATGGGTTTCATATCTATGGTGGTTTGAAACAGGATGTTTGATGTTGTCTCAAAATGCCTGTGAGGATGGGTCTAAAGTTACTTTCTTTAATGACCAATGGAATGGTTTGACAGGAAGTCAGCTGCTAAAAAATGTCCCGCTAAAGTGAAGCAGCCCATGACTCAGACGGGAGGTGGTTTAACTTGACTTTACTTGAATTAACATTGACAGTGACTTTACATTGACCCTGAGGCAGCTAGTGGAGTGTGACGACATTTTTCCTGGCTTTGACATGGCAACATGTACAGTTCAGTTGATCCCAAAAATGCCAAAAAAAGAATATATATATAATATTATATTATAAAAACGTTGCCTCCGTAAATTGGCATGCCATATAATTTATGATTAATAAAGTAAAATTAAAAAGATTTAATTATTTGATTTCAACTCCAAATCCATTATGCATTATGAATCTCAAGTCAAACAATAGTTCTTCTTCCTGTAGAGATAGGCAGTCTATCTACATGACTCATGTGACATCACTAAAGCACTCATGAATTTTGTTTGAACCTGGAGAAAACTGACTGATGAATGATACGAAGTTCTCTAAAATCCCTCGTACGTGCTGCTCTGGGTCTGAAGCTGGGTCTTAAATATCCGAGAGACAACTTTACTCCACTTTACTAGTGGGCCCGGTCAGTCCATCCCACTGCAGTGAACACAACAACAACACACAGAGCCTGCATCTCCCCCGGCCCAGACGCTCACTCACACATATCTGGCATTCCACACGTAGCTGACCACAAAGATGGGCACGCAGGCATCCCTGTTATGACCGTACATACGCGAGCATACGCGCCTATGCTACCACGACTGATCCCTCCTACCCACCACACAATACACTGCTAAGACCAGCGATCAATACATCGACAGACAGCGATAAGCTTGGACCCAGACAGAGGTAAACATTCAGCCATATACCGCCTGACGTTTGATTTTTTTTCTGTGAGTGAGTCTACGTTCTGTTGTCTGACTGACGGTGACATGAGGCGGCCAGAGATGAGCATCCTGTCTGTAGCATCAGAACGTTGTAACAGGAGACTGTTGCTGGAACTCAGTGTGTGGGATGTTTGGAAATGGCCAGTGTGTATTTACAGTAAAATGTCTTTCTGTCCAGCTGGTGGGGCTAATAAGGTGTTTCTGTCAACAGTGCTGCCCTGCTGCTCCTCACCACATGTAGTGCCTCCCGCCCCCATCAAAACAGTGGCCCCGCTGCTCGAGAACATCCTCCCAGACTCAACCAAAAAACACTTACTCATGTCACACTCGCCTAGCTTTTCTGCTGTGACCTGGTTCACGAACACATTGCAGCTGTACCACTCTCTGTGAGGTCTGTTAGATAAAAGCGGCCTGTGGGACAAAAAGCCTGTTTGGGTGGATGAGAGGAGCTCTGCTGGTCTGGCCTGTAGAGATGGAGGTAAACACCGTCACGTTCTCAGCTGCAGGTTCGGATCTGGACCCCGGCAAGATTAGCCAGCAGGATAGAAACACATGGTTGCCTTTTAGCTGTGTTCAAACCTTGCCACTGGAGAGTAATAGCAGTAGATGGTGTTATAGTGTCCACTGTCAGAGATACTCCAAAGACTTTGAACTGGCCATGACACATCAGTCACTTGATCCTTTTACAAGGGCTCAATTATGCATTTTCCTTTCCTTGACAAGCCGAGTCTCTAACATGGATCACGTGTGTGCGCGTGCGTCTTAGTTTGTGGTGAACGCATGTTGCTCAAAGACAGTTGGACAGTTGGTTGGACCTTGTATACGAGCGATGCATGCAACATTGGATTAATTACCTACTCGTAGCACGTTTCTTTTCAAATTCATTGATAGATATATTGTGTGAATGCCAACATTATATTGACTGCACACAGACGCATGTGCATAACGGTCTTATTGTTTTAATTTAGAATTCTTTACAACTTTCTTCTTGTGAATCACTTTAATGAGAGAAGAACAGGTTTCTGTGGATCCTATTTGATATCAACTGATCATTAAACAATAAGAGCTTATTATAATGGACATAACTTATGGTGACATGCACCATTATCCGCAGGTGTACTCTACACTTTCCATGCAGAGGAAGTGTTCCAAAAACAGATGTTTAACCCTGCGTGACGGATATAACGAGATGAAAGATTTACCTGTTCTCTTATCTAGAGAGCGTTTACAGAGCAAGCCATTTCTATTACCATCAATGCCGTAATGATCACCGTTGTCAGAGGGCACCATGAACAGCTCTCCTGTGTTTATTACCAGTTTTACTTTGACTAGCCAGAAGGGAGCATCTTTTCACCACAGCAGGACCAGAGAACCAGGCTCCATGTAGGTCCGGCTCTGTGACTTCCGTAGCTTCAGCTCTGGCAAAGCTAGGCTATTTGTTAGTAATAATGTGAAGATGGTGTGCAGACAGGCAGGTAGTGTTGGTGGCTTGTAAGTGGTCTAGGGTTCTGTGAAAGAACCAAAACGGTCCACACAGTAAAATTCAATTCATAGAAACATTGTGAGTACAAGTGATGGACAGGGTGCAGGAGTTTTAACATCTGCTTGTCTCTATATAAAAAGGTATCTAGAGAAACTGCATTATTCACAGTCCCTTAAAATGTACAATGCACACTTTGCAAATATGCAGAGTAGCCATTTACATCCTGAAAGTGCCAACAAAAATGACTCCAATAGGCAAACAAGGCTGACACTGTACTTGCTTGATTATATTTCCATTGCCATGCACGCTTCATGGACACAAACTGATTATGCTCTTTCATATTAAATGGAGTCAAATGTTCAGCTGATGTGGTGGAGGTTACTGATAGAAGAAAGAAAGAAAGAAGTGTATTTTTATTATCACCAGCAGTCTCTGTCAATGACCACAAACAGATACAGATTAGACCAGAAACTCTGTCTGACACCTTCTCACCAGGGACGTAACTATATATTGTGGCACAGTATTTTGCTATGTGAGCCGTCGGAGCTGAGACTGTCACTAATAATACTAATAATCTCTGTCCCACAAAGCTGTTCAGCAGGACTCATTTTGTATTTTGCTGTGTTCTAGATGTCAGATGAGTTTCCCAAATGACCTTCTGAGGTATCATGCTGTGGCAACAAGCACAAGCTGTGTGTACAACAGCTGAGAGGCTGATTTACCAGAAACTCCAGGTTCAACTGTTCTCCTCTAGATGCACACACTCCTTTCTGCTCTCAATCTGAGACAAAGTTAGAAGGGTTTCAACTTTAGCAGACACACCTTGACCTTTATCTGTAGAACAGGCACAGATCTGTGTATTTCTTATTTGAATGTTTGCTTTCTGTTTGGGTCCTTCCGTTGACTTTACATGTATTGATGCCATGATCTCTGCGTACTTGGAATGTGTGGGGAATATCTTTACTTTGTGGACAACTAGCATTTAGAAAAGGTTCGCCCAACAAATTCTGACATTTGCGCTTTATCTATCTATTTGACATCAACGAGTGCATTATTTGCATTATGCACTGAAAATAGTGAAACTTTTTTTGTCAACTTTTTGTTTAAAATACTGTAAGAGGAACGAACTGTAAACTCTATACCATGTATGACAGGACCGTTACACCCCTGCTAGGTATTAGTTGGGACTATGCTGGAAAGGTCTCTCAGCATGCTTAGTTTTGCCTATGAAGGGTCCAGACCAGACCCCACCTCATCAATGTTGCTATTACCACTATCATTCAGTCACACTGGATTAAAACATCTGAGCAGAGAGACATAATAAAATAGGAAGGCTCAACCAGCAATAAACACTCTATAAAGGCGTGTCTGCTGCCTTGAGCAAGACATTAACAATGACTGACCATCTCACGTCAGCACCAGCTGGCCACTGACACCAGGATGACCGTGACTTGGCTTTCATGATATACGGTGCTACATGTTGGGGGCTGTATTTCGGACACATAAGGCTTTCTATTAACAGAATAACATTAGCTTAACAGATATTTCCCTACGGGCTTCTGGGGAAACTTACTTGCTGACTTAAGTATGCTAGCTTAGTTAGAGTTCAAGTCTGAGAACGTATTGCTAGCTTGGCTAACGTTGCCGAATTATTTTACTATCAAAACTAATATAAAGCATCAAACACAAGACGTCTTGGTTTCACCAAATGGGGGCGAATGGTGTAGCTGGCGGTGTGTCAGTTGTTAAAAGAAATGAACCTGGCCATGAGATAATGTTTCCACGGCCCTCCTCCTGGCTGCCTGCTATCGTTAGAGCTGGGCGATGCTGCACAGAGTAGCATAGCACACCCTGTGCTATCTTAGCTTAGCGGCCACCGTTACCTTGGTCCTGATGTGGCTCGTGTCCCACGCCGGTCTCAGCTCTTTAATGAGCTTCATCGCCCCCTCCGTCACCTTGTGTTCGTCCACGAAGATGGGAATTTTTCTGATGACCGGCGACCCGACGGGCACATGTATCTGCGTCTCCATGGTGCAGTCGTGTATCTGTCACGTTAATCTCAGAGCAGCATACAGGTGTTGCTTGATTTTTGAGGAGCTAAATGTTAATGTGGTTTTGTGAAAGACTGATGTTTTGCTTGAGAGAGTTGTCTCGCTTGGTTGCTGTTGTAGTAATGTTGAGTTAGAAGCAGTGAAGATGAACGGTCAAACTGCCGAGTGTGGATGCTCGTCGCCGGTTTTCTTGGGAGCAGTTAGCCAACGGTACCATTTCCTCCTACTTGGCTCCGCCCGCCCGGGATCATCCGATTGTACCGCCGGTTGAGGCGCATCACCTCCGAGCACGCCCATTATCTCCGAGTGTGTCCGAGTGGAGCCCGGGTTCAGCCGAATAACAAGAAGCCTTCCATGCCGCTGCTGGCTGTATGGAAACTTGCAGGTTTGAAGATTAAATGAATGTAGGCAGACGAGACTTTAATTTACTGCACAACTTTACTCAGTTACTGTTTGTTAGTGTTACTGTTTCTTTTTTTTAACCTGCTGTCTAAAGTTACTTTAATGTGGACTACTAGGTCAATATGCATGTACTATATATTATATACCAATGTACATAGTGTGTTTCAAAAAAATATATTGTTAAAATTCTGTAATTACTGTATAACTGTAACAGCTGTCTATTGTTCTACCTTGTACACACCCTCTTGTTTTTAAGTCAGCCCTTTAAAGCTGATGGCATAGCTTGAAATAATAATGGAGAGGCATTAGAGTGGGACTGTCAGTGTGTCTGTATTGTGTTTATGTCAATGTGTGCGTGTGTGAGATGGAGAGGTTATTGATGGTGGGACAACTTGCAGACATGTATAATAAACTACTCTAATGAGTTGTCATTGCTTGTGAATGCAGGACTTTGTTATCAAAAAGTCCTAGATTCATGATTTTGATTCAGGTTTAGAAGTGATAGCAGCAAAGTGTACTAGAGCTAAGATTAGAAATGTACGAACAATATGATACATTGAAATAAAATACAGTAGAGTACCCTAGACCAGTGCACATAAATGCGCTTCATGTGGACTGATGTTGTATATGTGCAAAAAACCCGACCTGAGTCAAATATTGTAGATGATCCAAATGCTTATGGTTTGACTGTTTGGTTATTTATGCATGGGAATGTTTATCAGAAAAGATAAAACTGAGCTAGCAGATAAATGCAACAAGTAAACTGTACAAGACTGCCTTCTACACTATCTCAACATTGTACATTGTAAAAGATAAAAGAAAAATGGGCACACAAACAGAAGAGAGCCTGATCTACAACCAGCAACCTCCACTGTGAAAGTACCAACTCTCAGCCAGGTGGTGGCAGTATAGTCCTAGAAATGTCATTGCCAAGTGAAGAATGCCTTTGAAGAAGGATTATTCCTAGTTGGTATGAGTACAGGAGGGACTACTTTAGTATCAGAGTCTATCGGCTGCATCAGGAAGCTGTCTTTTACCCTGACTGTCTGTCACTGTATCAGGTGGGATGTAGCACAGGTGATGCACAGTGTAATAAAAAAGCCACTCTTAAACATACCATCAAATGAGTGTATTAGTGCAGTATATAAAGCAGCCTTTTAAGGAAAACCTAAGGGTTCCCCACAGCGATTTCTGAAACAAGAACATGTGATGTCACATTGTGATCTTGCAATTATCTGCTCTTCTATTAATAAAAGTTTTGGTTGGACTTTTGTTTTGGTAAAAGTTTTCCCAAGAACTTGAACTTCCAGCTCACATGTTGTCTAGCAGTGCTGTGGCTCCTGTAACTCACCATGAGTCTAAACGATGAGGTAAATGACCACGAACATCCAGCCATATTCAGTCTGCTCAAACATGTTGCCTATATTGCTAGAGGCCACTACTCTACACTCCTCTGTGTGTGTGTGTGTGTGTCACACAAAGAAGCTCACAGGAAGTTTGGGATGTTCGTGTTTACTGTTTGGTTACACAGTGCTCAGATCCCTTCGGTGGCTCCTGTGCATTACATGGCTTAGGCCCCTACAGTACATTTCTTAAGATCTAGATCTGAGAGCGTTTAGTTTTGGTCCTGATGACCTGAGATCAGTCCTAACTGTGTCCACATAACAAAAAACCCTGGAGACTGTGAGTTTTCTTAGGCTCATGGTTAGTTACTGTGTCAGTAGTTTGTGTCTGTGAGGTGGATCCTGCGTTCATCATATTTTTTATGGATGGGTGGTTTTTCTTGAATATTTTTCTCATTGAACTTAGTATATTCAGCTCTACATGTTACTTTCTGTATGTCTTTTTATGTAAAGGCCCTAAAGTTTACTTGCAACAAAATGTGCTATGTAAGTAAAACTGTCTTGTCTTTCTTGTGGCAGTGGTCTTAAGTTTGAATTTATAATGGAATTATGATACTATATCTGATCTCTATAGAATCTAAATATTTTCTTTGAAGTGTAGTCACCTCCCCCCCTCCCCTTACATACCCCATGACAGCGTTGACTAATCTACAGTACATTAGTTAAAGTGTGCTTGTTGAGCCAAACATACTTGGTTTTAGGTTATTCATGAGGGTTGTTTAAGACAATGATTGCAGTCTGATGTTGGTGTCATGTGTCATGTGTGTTACTTGCTGTATATTGCAAAGTGTATTTAGTCTTTTTCTACATGTGTATTGTATATAAAGAAAGTAACTAAGTAGGTTTTGTTTACTCAAGCACATAAACTGTATATAAAGATGGACGACACATCTCCACTTCCAACCATTGTAATAAATGTAGCCCAAAAATTTCGGGAGGTGCCATCTTACGCATTTGGAGCCAGAGTCATGCATGTATAATAAGAACTGAATATGGCGCCGCCTCACAGCCTTGCTTCCAATTATTTCCGGTGGCCGCTGGCAGTATTGCAGTGAAAAAGTCCCCTGTGGCCCAAAAATAATTTCCCTTATAGACCACCACTGTAAAAGAGACTCTGTAAAACTGTTGACAGGACACCTCCAACTCCAAATGAGTTAAATTATGATCTATTATGAATTTTTGATGCATGTATTCATGTATCTTTGACTCCAGCCTTCTAATCAAACCTAAACCTAAACTAAATTATAACTCCTTTGAAAGCCTTGTTCTTTTTTCTTCAATAACGTCTATTGAGCACTGCAACTGTATCAAAAAACAATTTCCCTTCTGGGTTCAATAAAGTATTTCTGATTCTGATTCTGATTAGTCTTTCACATCCAACCTGGAAAACACTACAACCAATTCTATTTGTTATAGTGTATCGAGCTCCTGGACCGTATTCTGAATTTCTATCTGAATTCTCAGAGTTCTTATCAGGTTTAGTCCTTGACAAAGATAAAGTAATTATTATAGATGATTTTAATATTCATGTGGATGTAGAAAATGACAGCCTTAGTGCTTAATTTGTCTCATTATTAGATTCGATTGGCTTCTGTCAGAGTGTGCATAAACCCACTCACTGTTTTAACCACACCCTTGACCTTGTTCTCATCTATGGCATAGAGGTTGAAAATCTTATAGTCTTTCCACAAAATCCTCTCTTATTGGACCATTATTTAATTACTTTTGAATTCCTATTACTGGACTACACACCACTAGGCAAGTATTCCTACACTAGATGTCTCTCTGACACTGCTGTAGCTAAATTTAAGGAAGTGATTCCATCTGTATTTAATTCGATACCATGTCTCAATATAACAGATGACTCTTATACTAACTTTAGTCCCTCCCGAATTGAATGTTGTTAGTGCTGCAGTCTCACTGCGAATGACACTCGACTCTATTGCACCTCTAAAAAAGAAAATGATAAAACAGAGGAGGATAGCTCCGCGGTATAACCCACAAACTCGGAAATTAAAACAAACATTGCGAAAACTGGAAGTATCACGTTTAGCCTGGCTAGATAGTCTTAAAATGTATAGGAAGGCCCTCTGTAATGCTGTAATAGAGGAAAATAAGAACAATGCCAAGTTTCTGTTCAGCACTGTAGCCAGGCTGACAGACAGTCACAGCTCTGTTGAGCCATGGATTCCTATAGATCTCAGTAGTAACGACTTCATGAGCTTCTTTAATGATCAAATTCTAACAATTAGAGACTAAATTCAGCACCTCCTGCCCTCAGCTGGTACTGACTTATCTTCAAACACAGGGATATTAGAAACAACTGTAAAACCTGATATACATTTAGACTGCTTTTCTCCCATCAACCTAAGTCAACTAACTTCTGTGATTTCTTCATCAAAGCCATCAACATGTCCGTTAGACCCTATTTCAGGGCTAGGCTGCTTAAAGATGTTTTACCATTAGTTAGCACTTCTTTACTAGATATGATCAATGTGTCTTTCTTAAAAGGCTATGTGCCACAATCCTTTAAAGAAGCTGTAATTAAACCTCTTCTTAAAAAGCCCACTATTGATCCAGCGGTTTTATCAAATTATCGACATATATCTAACCCTCCTTTTCTCTCTAAGATCCTTGAGAAAGCAGTCGCCAATCAGTTGTGTATCTTTCTAAACAACAATGATCTGTTTGAGGATTTTCAGTCAGGATTCAGACTGCATATCAGATCATATCCAATTATATTTATCGATCAAGCCAGACGAAACCAATCAAAAAGCTAAACTTCAAGCGTGCCTCAAGGACATAAAAACATTGTACTTGGCCCTGAACACCTCAGAAACAAACTATCTAAAGATATAGTTTCTCTAGATGGCATTGCACTGGCCTCCAGCGACACTGTAAGGAATTTTGGAGTTATCTTTGATAAGGATATGTCCTTTAACTCTCACATAAAACAAACTTC
>JAVQJD010077541.1:0-12442 GCA_036023655.1 Nannoperca australis
TATTACACAAAGCACCCAGGTGACAAACTTTTGACACTAAGTCCTTTTAGTACGTGCCAACAAGGCGGGGTCATCCCCCCCCCGCCCCCCCCCCCCCCCCCCCCCCCCCCCCCCCCCCCCGCGGGGGGGGGCCCCGGGGCGGGGGCCGGGCATGACCCCGCCTTGTTGTCACTTACTAAAAGGAAGTAGTTTCAAAAGTTTGACACCACTGTGCTTTGTGTAATAAATTACAATATTTTGACAAAAAATAGAGCGCTTATACTTTGTATAAAACAACATAATTTACTGATTTATCTTATTTTGTATATGACAATCCTCCTTTATCCATCCCATTTCTCTTTATCCATTTTCTGAAATGGCTTAGAGCACTACTGTTTATTTAGACAATATGCTCTCTGAGCAGCTGCTTCTAGATGTAACAGGATGTGCGCAGGCATGGCTAATTAATGAGAATGCTTGAATAAAATTGCAATTATACCATAATATGAATATGCATGTCGTATAGTTAGAGAGACAGTCTTATCTTTGCACCATCCTGGCAGTTTTGACCTGTGCCTTGTTCTGTCAGTGAGTGGGTTGTGTGGCATGGTGGCAGACTGTCCCACATGACCTACTTCCTGGACTAAAGGGGAGATTAGCTGCAACTCCACATTTCCACGGCAAGGTTAAGACTACACACACACACACAGGTGGTCTGTATCCTCCATACTACCACCTGAACAAGAAAAATGAAAAGGCAAACTAACGCAAGTCAGACATTTTTCATCAAAAACACACATCTTCCTCAGAAAACCCTGCAAGGGTGCTATATCCTCTTGATAGTTCCAGTGACGTCATATTATAGAGGATTAAGATAGCAACAGATGTACTACAACTAGCTGCCTTTGGCTGCCTTTGTGCTTGATTTTATTCATAAGCATCAAAATTAAATGGTTTGTGAGTAGAGTACAGGCCTCTTTTTCAGGGGATCATGCATAAACTGTACTAATAAAAAGAACCTGTCAAACGCATCTACACCAGCTTACCACCTTCCAAACAAAGTAATAGCCTGGAGCACAGGGGTGAGGGTTGTAAATCCAGTGTTGTGACAATACAGATTGTTATGGAAATGTCCAAACTGATTGCACTTGTGGTGATTTTTCCATCTCAGTCAAACTTGATGTAAGATATTTTAGTCTCATGTGTTTTTTTTTCATTATTTCATTTATTCACCCCAGTTCTGCTTGCATACATTTACACAAGGAAGTGTGGGAAACAGTTCTGCAGGTTAAAACACCCAATTAACACCAAGATATTCACATGGTGGCAACCATGTGAAGTGTTATGAATGAATTAATGTGGTCAATAACTTAAGAGAAGTATGCCTGGCTAGATTAATAGTGTGAGCACTGTAAAAATATACCTAATAATCTTTTTAAACATGAAACACAATATATGGGCAAATGGTGGCAACAGGACAGAGATCTGCACAGGAGGCTTAAAGAACATAGAAATATAAAGGCAAGTTTACATACAAGGTACAGCGCGGAGGTAGAGGTTCTCTCGGATGACCTGCTGAAGTTGACTGTCCACTGAGCCGGGTGTGAAGCACTTACTCAGATATAACCTGAGATCCTTGCACAATGTGGAGCCTGAGGGAAGGGCAAATATACAAGCATGGCAGGGAGAGGAGGAAACAGAGAGAAAGAGAGAGAGAGACGTAAAATAAAATCAGCCAGTAAGCACAAACACTCTGATGATATATGTTTATTAAAAGATTTGTTTGTAGCCCATCAAATAGAGACATTAATTTATCATCTTTACTGCTACCAGGCTTGATTTAACACTATAATTTTGCAATCTAGACTTTCACGTTCACACCTACTGATATCTTAACATCACTTCACATAGATCCTGAGTATAAAATGTGTTACCCAGAGTTCCTCATGCATACATAACAACCTACTGAGGTTAATTGCTCCAGACACAACAGTTGAGGTTGTCACCAGGGGAGGCAGAGTTGACTACCAGGGCTCAGTTTCCTCTCTCTGATTTCTTAATATCATCTCAAGTGCTTTACGGCCTCTGATGACAGGTCACTTGCTGTTATGGATTAGCTGAGAGCATCTCCACATTGTCATTCTGACAGTCGGCCACTCTGTTGGTGCTTCCCCTGCAGCTCCCACACCTCTGTCACCCCACTACCCCCATCGTCTGTTACAGTGGTTCCGCCCATACGAAGACTGAATTTGCTATGCGCTATAAAAAAACATCACAGTGGTATAACTTTATTAGCGGAGGCAGTCAACTGCAAGTACATATACGGCCACATATGGCTGCTGCCTGTAAAAGGGAAATTAATCTAGCCAGCTGCCTTTTGGGAGAAGTGATGGGCTTTTGTTCATCATGTTATGAAACAGCTGCTATTTTCTAGACTGTTGAAGAGCATCAACATCAGCTCTCGGAAACTGAATGAGCTAATCTCTCGTTCATCGTGCAAACATGTCACATATGGGCTCCCTTTAAAGCAAGGCAGTCAGATGTCAAGGTTAATGGTAATACAGAGAATAGATACTAAGGCTATGCTGCCAGGAACCACTGAATAAAACTTTAAACTTGATGGACAGATCATGTCCTTACTCTTTCCTTTTGTCCAAAGAGCTCCAGTATTAGTGCTAAAACCTTCAAACTGCTGCCTGCGTCTGGGGAACATAGCCTGGTGTCCTGCATTTGAGTGCTGGAGCAAAGGGAGTTGTAGTAGTAGTAGCAGGCGTAGGAGGGGGTGTGGTACAGCAAGCCGCCGCATCAGCTCATCCATCACTGTCTACACTACACGCATTCAAGCTGCCCAGGGAGGGCTAGGCAGACTTCAGAAATGATAATGAATCTACCAGCAGCAGAAGGACCAGGAGCAAAAGTTCCCATTTACACCCTTGCGGCCAAATCAGCTATCAATCTATCCAGCAAGGACATCAGGAGCCACGCTCAGGTGACAGTCCAGTGACATATTGCTCTGTTCAGAGCCAACAAAGACATCCGTAAGCCCAGCCCCCTGTCCTAAACATCAAGGCCCTTTGCAGGTGACAGACAACTATATTACCACGCTCTTGTCATGTGTCATCAGCAGTTTTGAACTCTTACCCATAAATTGACAGATCGCCTTGACATTTCCAAACTAATTGACGTGTGCAAATCAGCATCAGAATGTTACAGGCTGCAGATTTGTCTTGTGAGCATCAGAGGACGGGTTATTGAGGAAGATTATTATGGATGAAAGCTTGGATGCCGGTGTAACAGATTGTTTGGGTGTAGTCTGATAAAGTAAGTGCAATGGTGTGCAACGCAAACAGCAAAAAGTTAAACTGTGTGCAGTGTTTGGGAGATAATTAAAGATTGAATGCATTATTAGGGGCAGCGTGTAATACATAAATGCCAGTAGCAGAAGGAGAGGCCTTGCAGTCTGTTTTGTTCACACCTTTCCTTGACTGTGTGGTGATTATTTATACATCTATCAAAACAATGAGCAGTCTGATTTATAGAGGCGTGAGTTTTTGTGCTGAGTCATACCTGGTGACACAGTTTTGATGCGAATTGGATGGGGGCAGGAGTTGAGGACACCACGGACATCTCCTAATGTCATCCCTAATACTGGTGTTCCCCCAATCTCTAGGATGATATCACCCACTGTGAGTCCGCCCCCCGGAGCCGACGTGACAAAAGGAAACTCTCCATAATCTGCTCCTCCACCAATGGCGATCCCCAGCTCCCCCGACGAGCCTAGCAAGGGGACGAAGCTGTCCTGTACCCTGGAACGCCAGTGCAGCTTCTTCACCGCTGTCTTAGACATGGCAAATGAGCTGGAGAGGAAAGGAAGCAGAATTGGAGGGTGAGCAGAGGTGTAAGACAGTAAGAAAGAGGGGTGGGGGGTTAGGTGGGGAGTGTCAATTACATAACAAGCGAGGGAAAGATCTTGTGATTTCAAGCAGAAGGTTGTTTTGTCATTTAACCTTTGTCAGTTGTCAAAGTCTGAGGTCTGGGGAGTTGCACAGCAGAATGCGTAAAAGTTATGAATAATTACAGCTTCATATGTCAGGATATTTTCTTTGAGAGCACAACAGCCTGCTAACATGGGAACTGTGTCTTTTTATGCCAACATGCTACAGCACAGAACATGTCATGTCCAACAATAATAAAAACGTTCCCTCATGTTTGTTGCGCTTGCTGCAGTCTGATGTTATGTTTTCATGTAAACACACAACATAGGCGTTAGTGCACATCCCAGCACATCTTGAGTCAAAGATAGATTTGTATAGATTGTTCTCGACAATGAATAATTACCCTGTTTGTTTGCATACTCCATTCCCCAGGACAGATTCTCCTATTGTCTGCTCAGTCACAGTATGAAATGGCAGGTTTTGTGTACTAGTTGCAGCTAAGTGACAAGTCATAGGGCAAAGCTGTACTGAAAATAATGTTTTTTGCTGCTGCTGTTCCCAGGGGAGCAGCTGTGTGTGTGTGTGTGTGTGTGTGTGTGTGTGTGAGTGTGTGTGTGTGTGGGCTGAGGATGTGGCAGACATGGAGAAGATTTGTTTGAATCGACAGTGACTTGACAGCTGTGATGTCTGGAGCGAGCGGACAACGGTTCTCTGACATTATCAGAGCAGCACTGTCACCTTGACACACAGGACATACAGGAGATACACAAGGTACGGTCCAAAACAGAATCCAGAAGACAAACATGGCATATAGATTATATAACAGAGAAAGCTCATTGTCAAAGGAATAGTTTGACATTTTGGGAAATATGTTTATTTTCTTTCTTGCCAAGTGTTAGGTGAGAAGATTGATACCACTCCAAGGTCAAAGTTAAATAGTGAAGCTGGAGCCAGGGGATTGTTAGCTTAGCTTAGCATGAAGACTGGAAACAGGGGGAACCGCTAGCCTGGCTCTGTCTGCCTACCAGCACCTTTAAAGCTCACAATTACCCCTTTTCCACCAACATAAAACAGGTTCCGTTCAGGTTTCAGGTCATTTTCAACCGTTCAACCTAAAATAAATAAGGTCGGAACCCAAAAGGTTGGTTTCCATCTGGAACCAAACAATTACAGGTTTTGCTTGATCTGAAGTGTGAACCGTGACACATCAGTGGGGATGTCATATTCTACGGGTTGGAAAGAGGATGGAGAAGGCAACAATGGTCTATGGTCTTCTACGGTAGTAGTCTTACTACAAATATCTGTAATAACAACAAACATTCACAGGTAATCAATGCGATCTGCCATCTTCCTACTACTGTGTACTTCTGTTGTGTATTGTGCAACACCCTCTATTGATAATGCATTCTTGATTACAATGGTTTCGCTCAAATCTGGTGGAAACATGGGCTGGTTCACTAGATAGCACCAAGAATCCTGAACGGAACCGGCTCAAGAACCAGAGCAATGATTTGGTGGAAATAGGGCAAAATTAACATATAATATATTACAGGAGGTTATGTCCAGGAACCGATACATTTGCCAGGCTGATATATATTGGTCCATATTATTTTTTTGCGGATTCAGTATCCGCCCATAGACCCAATCAGGTTTAAATTTTTACAACTTTCACCCCTGCCTCCACTCTTTATGCTAATTTTAGCTAATCGTCTCCTGGCTGCCTCTTCCTATTTTAGCCGACAGGTATGAGAGTAGTGTCGATCTTCTCATCTAAACCTCTGTGAGAATGCGATAAGCATATTTCCCCAAATGTCAAACGCGCCCTTTAAACCTACTTTGGAATGCCTATGCTAATACAAACTTGCTCAAATAACAATAATCCTAATGGACAATGCTAATCTCCAATTCAACTGTGGTCAGGAGATTAGCAATTACACATCACTTCACCAAGATCCAATCCTCTTAAACGATTGTGTGAATGATGACCCTCAACTGGGTGAGGATAACACACCCTGGGCTACCCTATCATGGGCACCGTGGGTCCTTTGGTCCAGCAGGCCTAATGAGACTGCTTTAGAGTGAGAGAAGGACAGGATATAACTAATCCATTCCACTTGACTGGTCATTCGACAGCAAGATCTGACAGAGATCCTCTTCTTCCATCCTCTCTCCTACTGTTCGGCCAAATGGCGGGGTCTCTGGTGGATTTTTATATAGAGAAGCAGACAAATGAGAAAGAGGAAGGAGTAGAGAGAGATTAGATAATAAAAAGCAGAAATAGGGTGAGAATGAAATGCTATGAAATACTGATGGATTTTTTTTGTCTCACACTATGGGAGAAAAAAAGGGAAGTACAGAGGTCAGATGGAGATCGAGAGGCGTCACACAGCCCGAGGTTGGCATAGCACTCACTTGTTTGACCTTGCAGGACTTCAGCTCAGGCGACATGAGTCAGAGTTGGGAAACGGTTAAGCTGGTTGCCACAACATCGAGAAACCCAAAAAACACACAACTTGCATTTCAGTCTTGGTTAAAAGCCAATGGCTGTCACTGTTGTTCTAGCACATTTGAATAAAACACGATCAAACAAGCAGTGCTGTTTACGCCTGCATGTTTCAACCTGAAATTATGCTTATCACTTCATCCTTGCCAAACAGTGCCCCAGTCCCTTTCTCTCTACCCCACTGAGAAACCTTCTGCAGCAACATTGTTGACCTGCTTCCTCAAAGCCAGCCAGCCATCCACCCACACAGAAAACACAACACAGCAATGCAACTTGCATTAAGCGTGTCGTGAGAAGAGAATAAAAACAAAAGCATCGACTTTTTCCACGTAATCATATGCAACAACATTCCCATGTGCATCAGTCCTAAGTAATAATTCT
Source organism: Nannoperca australis (assembly GCA_036023655.1). Lineage (NCBI taxonomy): Eukaryota > Metazoa > Chordata > Actinopteri > Centrarchiformes > Percichthyidae > Nannoperca > Nannoperca australis. The sequence continues at coordinate 6,799 of JAVQJD010077541.1, forward strand.
ATAAGCCGTTGGTCTCTTCATGCTTTATCTAAAGATTTCTCAGAATGTTTCAGCAGTTGGCTGTAATGATTAAAATGCTAAAAATAAAACAACTGATAGGTCTGGGGTATTATCCTATCCTGCTGGGTCTACACAGTCGCACTGTGTCCCTACATTATACGCATGGAGGCAGAATGTGTGGCCGGAGCTGTAGCTGTTGTCTTGACCTCCTGCGTCTGATGGGGGTTTAATGAGCCACAGCCTGTCAGGTCCGCTGAAGCCTGGACACGTCCCGCCGCAGACACACCCTGACACTGTTTTGCCTTTTGCTGCTTTGATCTGCTGTTGGTGTTGATGCTACGAACTGGCTCTGCACACTCATCTTACTGTGTTCACTTTAAAACACAGTTCTAGATTGCCATCAAGGCTGGAGAGGAATGTACTGCTTGTGACAAAGTGATCTTGTCCAGTTAGACGGCTGTGTACTTCTGATTAAGTAATCAGGACTTTGAAATGAATACAATTGTCAAAGTAATGTTACCTCATGTCTAAACACACAGTATGACACTGTACTTCATTATTTCAAAATGATAATCTGTCACAGTTAACTGATGAGAAAGTAAAATTATGACCTCTTCTTCATTTGCTCACATTGTTTACATTTAAAGATATGAGCTCTGTGAGGCACAGTGATGCTTTGAGCCATTATGCTAACATGCAAATTTTTAGGCTATATAGGCTATATAATATAACGGCAATCCATCAAATTATTGTTGAGATATTTCAGTTGCTTACTTGCCATCCCTAGAGCTATCCCTACCAAGCCTGTACTGTATATTATTACTTCAGGTGAATTATATAAAGCCAACAGTATCAGATATAGAGGACACAATATATGAATTTAAGGATATCTAATCCTATAAAAAGAATGCTCAATTGAGATTTCTGACCCCAGGGTCAGGAAAGTGCTGACCAATACATATCCTCTTTCACTGACTTCCTCTACACCAGCGACCAGCTCAGGATCTCTACAGCTGGCAACACCGACCTTCCAGTGTAATTTCAAACCACAGAAATCTGTCAATGGCAAAACAAACATCCGCTTGACTTCAAGGCTATTCTTAGAGGTTGTTGTTTTCTTATTTGCTCACCATATTTGTTTAAAGCAGAAAGCAAATGCTTGAGGCTATGACTCTGTGTGTAGGATAAACAGCTGCGCCATACAGTGTTTTCTGTTTGAAAGATGCCTTTTAGCCCTGTATTGCATAAATACTCATGCTTGTATTATTCAGAGAACATTTGTTGTTTTTAGTTCACTCAAAGAGAGAGAAACTGTAACTCAAGCTTCAACAAACGTAACATCCCAATTGCTGCACTCTAATAATACCTTATAGTGCAGCAGTGCTAATGTTAAAATTTCAGGTCCTACACTATTAAATTCTTCCCAGTGATTAGTCTAAAAAAGCTGGGGCCATTTTACCTCTGGTGGCTCATAGTCATGAGCGAAACATCTTTATTACAGGACAAATTAACTACGCAGTTATTTCAGGTTGGATCTCCAGGGTGTTCATTTATTAAAGTTACACAGATGAGCTTTGCCATGGAGCTTAATAATTCAAAGTCGACTTGAAGCAACGAATCAAGGACGTGAGGGAATAGCACTTGACATTGGAGTAGAGAGTGTCTTGAAAGACCTTCAGGGAGAAAAGGGTGTAAGCAAAACACATCAATTAAGACGAGTGAATGATTGAATTGCTCGGTGAAAAGTGTAGCTCTGGCAAAGCTAAGAAGACAACAACTTGTCTTGACAGGTTAAGCCACCGAGGTGAAGTCCAGAGTGCACACGCTTCCATTTGAAACGACTCTTAAAAACAATCCATCAATTGATAGCCACAAATCCCACCTTTATTTTGGTAGCTCAACACCTATTCTAACATCCCTCATGTATCAGCAACATTAGCGAGGCTTTATGGTGAAAGCAGTGACTGTCAGCTCTTGTGATTCTCCCCATGTTCCTGATGTCTATCTAGATGCCGGCCCTCATCCCCATCAAAGCCGTCGCTCAGCTGGTAGATCGCTCTCTTGACATAATCGGCTTTGACCACAGCAGAGTTCGCTCAACTTCTGCAAAGACAAGAAACTTTGAACACAATCAGCTTTTGCCGTGAGAGGTTGCTCCAAGTTAACTCTGACGCTCTCAGTCTGATTGTCTGATTCTACTGAGCTACATGAGCAGCAAAGATGCTTTAACGCTCATGAAAGCTTCTGTTAGTTTGACTTGGTGGAGCCATGCTAACTCTGTTTCCACTCTAAATGAGGTCTACGATAATGAAATTAGCCTGTTCAATTAGCTCAGCTAGAATGCTCCATGAATTTATGTAAGCCTTATTTGATATGTTATGCATGCTCACTGAAAAGTCAGAGGCAGTGAATAGCTGTCTTTCCTAAATGTGAATTTTGGAGAATATTGATGGACTGACTGTGTGTTTTGTCAGCAAGAATGTGACCAGAATGCCTCACGACTCCATTTGTTGATCTCTCTGCCAGCACTCGCAGTGAATACACAACTGAAAAGACTCAAGGTTCTTTATAAGTCTGCATAAGCCAGACTAAAGTCAGCATGACTGATGGTTACATAATAAAGTTATTACTGGCCACGTGCACTGTTGCTGCACATCCAAATGTAAACTTTAAGAGAGCAATCGTTATACATGGTGGCAAGTGTTAATAATACTAGAGCTTATCATTTAGTTAATTGCTGATTAGTTGAGAGACAGAAAATTAATCATCAACAAATGTGATACCTGTAATAATTTAAGCATTAAATATTTTCTGATTCAAGTTTCTCAAATATGAGAATTTACTGCTCTTACACTAGGGCTGCAACTATTGATTATTTTCATCATCAATTAATCTGTTGATTATTTTGTAAATTAATCAATATATATAAAATGTAAAATATTTAAATATTTAAAAAAGAGAGACCAAGGGGATGTCTGGTTTTAAGTGCAAAAACAAAAATTAATTATCATATATGACAAAACCTCACATCCGACAAGCTGGAACCTGCAGCTGTACACCATTTTTTACTTGACAAATGACTGAAACTAATAATTGATGAGCTCTCTGAACTACTTTTCACTACAATTTATAAACTTAACAATGAATTGAATTAATAGAAAAATAGATGATAATTGCTAATGATATAATCGGCAGTTGCAGCACTAAATGATGTCAAAAAATAATAAATTTGGGTTTAAATCATTTTTATTATCTGTGTAATTTGTATGAACACAATATTTGATAGAAAAGCATTAATCTAGGGTTGCTGATTAATTGGTTGATTCTTTTCTTTGAATACTCAATGAATCTAAAAAATTTAAGATTGTGAAAAAAGTTCATCATGAATTTCCAAAGTACAAGACATCGTCAAATGTCTTGTTTTGTCTGACCAACAGTCCAAAGCTCGGACTTGGTTGAAAATGACTTGATGATTAATTGATTATTAAAATAGTTGCTCTTAATTCTTAATTTTCTGTCAATCGACTGATCAATTCAGCTCTACATTACACAACATTCATTTTGAATGTAGTGTATAATACATCTTAAATCTAAGCATAACATCATCAAACATACAAGCATTTCTACCACTTATAAAAAAAACATAAATTGCTGTTGCATTATTCAGCCAAAGAGCTGTTACATAATGAAACCAATAAAGATAATGTTGAAAAAGAATTGGCATAATGAAAATCCTGGACTGTCTGAGTGAGCCGCCTAGTTGCAAAAGAGGTATTTTGTGCAAAGCGCAGGACAGGTGAGGAAAACAAAGCCTTCTCTTGAACCCATCCCACACATCGAACACTAAGCTCATCTCTTCACTCTAACCTGGAGTGAAGCACACTGCTCCTAATCTTACAGCATTCTCCTATAGGCGGTGTTGGAGGTCAGACAAGGCATCTTAAATAACCGGTGACCTTAAACTCATTTGAACTAATAGACTAGTGGAGTCGCAGACAGACGGAAAATGCACAAGATCCTCCTCGCAGCTCCGACTTCACCATCTTATCTGACATCTGTGCCCTGACCTCTCCCGCCGAAACATTTACGCCAAACTGTGCGAGCAACGTGGGGTGCACTAAAGCTCCCTGATGCTCACTCACTTTCAAATCTAGGGCACGAGAGTGCTCAACACAAAACAGACAGCAGTGGCAGATTTAAAAATAAAAGATTAAATGCTTGTGGGTTGAAAAACACAAAATATCTCCCTACGTCATACACTGTGGCACACACGCACAGAAATGTTTCTCTCTCTAACACACTCAATTTAAATTCAATACATGAAAAAGCTGATAAGAATACATGGAATGAAAAGTACATTCTCTATTCCCTGCACACCATCAATAAATCCACAATCTATTCCAGTGTGCAATTTTATTAAAGCTGCTCTTGTGTTTTGAGTGCATAAAAAAGGGACTTAGTGTAAGATTAGAACATTGTTTAGCATTGAAGTGACACCCATACACACACACACACACACACACACACCTGACATGATAAAACAGGCCCAGTGATGTTCCCTTTGGGAAAACGGTGTCATTAACGTCACAGGATCAAGGTCAAGGCAGGGGGCGCATTAGTGGGGCATGTTGTGTACACTCTGTTCTTCTGAGGAATACCGCTGCAACAACAGGTCCTCTTACTCAATCTGCCAGGACGTATTACACCCCTCGCTGCGATCAGAGATGAGCTCTCATCAGGAGGAGAGAGAGCAGTTTAATTAAACAGAGCAGATCGGCTTCTCAACAAAGATGATGGATAAGAGGCACAAATGGGGGGAAAACAGGGAGAAATTAGAAAAATTTAAAAGAGAACGACACAGAAAAAAGAGCCGGTGCCATCTTTGAATGAAATTGAATAAAATAGTAGAATCAACACAGAGGAAGTAACCTTGTGAAAGAATGGCTAAATTCATAATAACAAAATGAATTATTCATAAGGAACTGGAGGGGAGGTTTGGTTCACTATAATGAGCATTTTTGTGAGGTCGCCGTTTGGTAACTTAAGCAGGCCTTCAAGAGTGTGTGTGAGTGTAAGAGAGATACTGCTGATTCAGTAGGGATGGGTGAAGGTGACCCTCGCCTGCTCCTGCTGCCTGTCTCACCACCTGATATTGATCCCAGTCGTCCAACTCAGATCGGACCCCAGGATACATGGATTCATTGCCTTCTTGACATTTCAAATATGGCACTGTGTAAATTGTAACTCCGCGCACTATCATTGATTAGTTATTGATTTGCCACTTCAGTCAGAATCTAACCACTTAACAGCGGCTTATCCAATCCAAATTGAATCTCAGTGCATATGGGCAGGGACACAGCAGTACCAGCATGGGATTGTTGTTGTTGAAATTTCATATCAGACTCCACATGAACTGTTGAGGACTAAGAATAGAGCCAGCTACAACTGCAGAATCCAAATGCAGTGGCTGGGAGCAAAGGTTTGGACCACAGATGGGAGAATATGCCTGCGTAGCCCTGCCCTGTCAAGGGTAAACTGCCTTGCACACATACACCATATAACACTGTCGCCCCCGCGCGGGGGGGGGGGGGGGGGGGGGCGGGGGGGCGGGCGGGGGGGCGGGGGGGGGGGGGGGGGCGGGGGG
>JAVQJD010077556.1:0-37686 GCA_036023655.1 Nannoperca australis
TCACTCTCTCTCTCTCTCTCTCTCTCTCTCTCTCTCTCTCTCTCTCTCTCTCTCTCTCTCTCTCTCTCTCTCTCTCTCTCTCTCTCTCTCAGTCCCTTGCAGTCAGAGTTGTTTTGTACTTACTAAGAGGAAAATGATTGACTGTGTTAATTGTTGCCATTTTATCACTAGCTAGCTTCCCATAGATCGCAATCTACCTCTGACTGCTTTCAATTAACTGGCCCTTTGTCATCAGCAAACCCTCAGTGTTTGACCATCGGTGGATGTGTGTAGCTTGAATGCACATGCTTTTCTCTGTGTGTGTGTGTGTGTGTTTGTATAAAGGTGTACTTGCATGGCTGTGTCTGTAAACTGTGTGTGACGATACAATATATATCTGTATTTATTTTTACAAATCTTTATGTAGTCTGCATCAAGGGGAGAAGCATCAAACAGCAGAGCCTGTTTATTTGGCTTTTAAGTTACATTTTATATACAATGGAGACGATAGCAGAGCTGTAGTCAAGCAGATTTATTTCTCATTCTCATTTATCTCTCTATCCATTGTCTCCATCCCTTCGTTCTACTATCCCTCTCTCCTATATTTTCTCCTTTGCCTTTTACTGAATAAATGCAAGGAAAACAAACAGGGTGCAGATACAGAGTGTGATATCTACAACAGAATATAACAAAATATCAGTGTTTGTGCACATTCTTTTTTTCTGTGTTTATTTGTGCTTGTACACAAATATGAACACAAACATTTGGTGTACTAACAATAGAACTCTGTGTTAACTAATGTAAACAAATTGTCCCCCTGGTTTGCACTGCAGATAGAGAGAAACAATTTCCTATTTGGTTACATCTTGTTATTGTGGAAGAAGCATGACAGAAGAATGTAGTTTATGTATGTTGAGTTAAGGAAACCCACAGGGAACATTTAGGAGATTCTGTATTATTGGAATAACTAATTTAAAAGAATAAAGATGCTGATGCACAGCAGCAGATACAAAAGGCATTTTACATATCCTGTATCCATGCAACTGGCCAATTTGAGTAGACTAATTTGTTGATATAGTGAAGAGTGCTCCAGTGATGAGAGGGACATAAAGCAATGTTAGAACAACTGTACAATGTTATGCAGCAAGCCATGGAGCACAACAGCACAAGGTAAAAAAAAAAGAAAAAAAAGTAGTTTTTTAACATGACTCTTGACAACCTATCAATCCTATCAATTTGTCTGTCTGTCTACTATCTATCAGGGTTCTACTCTGATCCACCAGAAGGTGGCCCCACCTACTGAAGGTCACGGGTCACCGGTCCTGTCATTCATCGCTTTGGAGCAGTTCAACGCCATCCGCTTGGTCCAGGTGTGTCAGACAACCAGTGCTCTTATTAACTACAAACATTTTTCCGTTGTTTTATAAATGTTTGCTAACCCTGCATTACATTGTCAAAAAGGAAAACAATCTCAACAGGTGGTGTTAACTGAACATTTGTAATTTGGCACAAAGCTTGAATCAAATAGCATAGGGCGTGTACCCTGCAAATAAGGTGGATATGTTAAAATGTAAAGATGCATGAGATGATAGGGAATCATAAACAGTTACAGTAGATAATGTTTTAGCAGCAGTCTGTATGTAACTGTTTATCTAGGTATTGGGTAAAAACATTCTATACACATATATATATATATATATATATATACAGTGCCAGTCAAACGTTTGGACACACTTTCCCACACTGTATATAGTATATGTATATTGTATCACATGGACATAATGAACCAGCTCACAGCAATCAGATGGCAAGATTCCAAACGACACGCCAGAAGCTATTGCTCTAAAACGCTGGCACAGTATGTACACTAAACTTTAAGTGTTGTCACAGAATATCCACCAATCCCTGGCTGCCCTGAGCAAGGTCATCAGAGGGACCCAACTGCTAACTCCTGAAGTCCAAAAACTGGCCACTGCCCTGCTCAATCAAGAGGTAAGAAAGGAGAAAAGCATACAGAAAAGGAGCAATGGGGAAATACATTGAGGTATTTTATGTATGGGTAAAAACAGCTAGTTAACATTCTGCTAACATACTGTGAATTGTAATTTGTATTTTCAAAATGAAATATAATTGGGGCTCAGTTCAATCAAAAGATGACAATGTAATAGTAAAATGGTCTTACATTGCACTTCCACTCACATTTGCACACTTCAACCCTGCATCTTGTAAGTAATTTTAGTCGTAAATTCAAATTTTTTCTCCACTGACAGTTCTGTACATTGTTTGGATCTTCGTTACAGTATACTGTTTTAGGGGTGAAGTGTAAAATGTTCCCATACTACGATGAGGTTGTGCTCAGAGGGGCAGGCACAAATACCGTATACAGAGCTGAATGGTAGACATCTAGCAAACACAGCATGTATTCTCGTGTGTGTCCCCAAGCTGAGATGAGGACAAAAGGGATATGATGAGGTAGAGGAGGAGATACACACAATCAAGCTTTTACTCCCTCTATGTTTGTAATCTCCTGAGAGAAGCCTAGGGCTTAATTCCTTCTTCACTGCTTTCCTCATCTCTTTTTTTATATTAATCAGCATGTCTTTAGTCTCAACCACATCTCTCCACCTCCCCATCTCTCCAGTTTTCCTCTCTTATGTGTTAGCTATCAAATGTGTTAGCTGCCAGGTAGGGCTGTGTGATATAGTTGAAATGTCACAGTATTGATAAGAATATTTTTCCATTAACAATATATGTAGGGTTCCTACAAAGTCTTGAAAGTTTGGAAAGTACTTTATTTATTTTAACCGTTATCTTTTCAAAGTGGGAAGATGCTTGAATTTAAATATACTCTTTGACAAATGTTACATTTTTAATATAATGTGGTGTTTCATCATCTATACAATCAATCATGTCAATCAAAAATCTTTTAATATTTCAAATCAACAATCCCAATGTCATATTTGTTTGTTTTTCTCCTGGCATTTACAGTGACAATTTAGATTTGATGATAAAGACTTCAAGAGTCTATATATACGAAGCCTGTATATAACATGGGAAATGTTACAGTCACAGACTCTTGAAGTCTTTATCTTATATATAAAATGTACCAGACTGGTACTGTATGCAAAATCAGAAGTAAGACAATCAAAGTGATATCCAGTGCATTGAACTGTATCCCATTCTCATGCATTATATAGGACAAAATTATTAACGTGTAAATCAAAAACTTAAAAAATAGGTGTCCATTATAATTGTAGACCACAACACCCCAAACAAACTTCAAATCAACGGTTTGCTTACCCAATTCAGTGCTCATGGTCACAATAAACCTAGGACAATCACTTTGTTTTTATGTTTGATTTCCACATGTTCATCAGGTATGATTTTCCACAAATGAGGACACCTCATAGTGCAATATGACTGACCTTGACTCAGTATACAGTATCAAACAGATGAGCTCTAATTCCTGTTTTACCAATGTATAACTTATTGCCCCCTTTTAATTGAACTGTTAAAACACTTCCCATGGCCATAGTAGTGAGCACAGCTTTTTTTTTTCTTTGATGATGATTTCTAGGACACATTTTAAGACATTCTCTCTGTTTGTACTTTGCATAATGAATCTCAATGAGTTGCTGAGATAATCAAACAGATGCATTTAGTTAGTTTTGTAGGGCACTGCGACTTTGTAGAGTTTTACCATAGCCTGTTTATTAAATTAAGATGATTGATTATGACCCAAAATATTGGTACAAGCCGTCTTTTAAAGCTATCTTCTTCCAGAGAGGAAGAATTTGTACAGAGCCAGATCACCATGTATTGAGCAGAAATTGCCTTGTGTATCTGTAGTTGAAAAAGGATTTGGAAACTTGGAAAAAGCAACAACAGCTGTCATCCTTTTTAAATGCTGCAGTATTTTCTGACAATCCATTAAACCCATGACACATTAAATTCACTACCAGCAGAATTTAAAACTTGATCACTTTGAATGTTTTATATAACCTCCCTTAGAAGACAGAGGACAGATAACGACAAAGTGAAATGTAAATAGATTATTTTCTTATTTACATTGTTATCTTGACTTTGTGGATTTTCATCTGTGAACCACCATTTTATTGCCATGGCTACTTGTGTCATTGTCTAGATGCTATGAAACAAGAAGCGACCTTCTTGCTAAGAACAGGAGTAATGCGCTCAATTCTCTTGGTTCTTGTTAGAACTCTGGCAGCAGCGTTCTGAATGAGCTGAAGTTAATCTTTTTGGGAAGACCAGACAAGAGGCCGTTACAATAGTCAATTCTGCTGGAAATGAAGGCATGCATGAGTTTCTCTAAGTTTTATCTGGACATGAGACATCTGAGCCTTGCTATTTGTTTGATATGATAAAATGTAGATTTAGTTATCTGTCACCTACATAGCTCTGATAAGCAATATTATTGTCATGTATGATTTGACCTAGAGGGAGCATGTACAGGCTGAATAGCAGTGGGCCAAGAATTGAACCCTGGGGGACTCCACATGTCATGGTGATCTACTCAGCTCTCCAGTGGCAACAACATAGCCTTTATTGTTCACGATATGATCTGAACCAACTGAGGACTGCGCCAGATAAGCCCACCCACTTTTCCAGTCTGTCAAGAAGTATTTCATGGTCCACAGTATCCAAGGCTGCACTTTAATCAGCTAGCACTAAAACTGATGTTTTACCTGAGTCAGAATTCAGACGAATATCATTGAACACTTTTATCAGTGTGGTTTCAGTGCAGTGATGTTGCCTGAAGCCAGACTGAAAATTGTCCAAAAGGCCATTTACATTAAAAAAGGTATTGAGTTAAAACAATTTCTCAATAATGTTTCCAATAAAAGGAAGATTAGATCTTTAATTATTCCAAACTGAAGGCTCCAGGTTGCCTTTCTTTAGAATGGGCTCAACAACTGCACTCAGCATTAGAAGCAGCGCTGCCAAACAAAAATAAATATTACCACTACCATTAATATCAAAGCTTAAGGACTGATGCAGAGATGGCTTTTTGATTAAAGGTTAAACAATCTCTAGTATCGGGGAAGTTCACAGTGCCTGTTGTAGTAATTAGCATTTATTTCTATTTTATTTTATCATTATGGTTATTTTCAAGCAAACAAAAAAAAGTGATAAATGAGTGATCAAAACATTTTCTTGCCAGCAAGCCTCCACCAGCTACTTAGGTATTGCAAAAAATACAGCAAGTTACCTTGGAGACTGGATGTGCACCAATTAAATGCTCTGGCAACAAACTGCAATACAAAATCACATGTGAATTCCTCCTGAGATAATATGTGTAACTGTAAGCATAAGTTGGCTATGAATCAAATTAAATACAAATACTTTTTTGGAGGAAGTACTCATGTCTTTTTTTAAACTAAAAAAACAAAAACTTATTTTTTATCTAATTGAGAGCTCACTCTTGCTTTCTTTGTGGTCTGAAAATGTACTAGGCCGTTAGATTTTTTGTTTTCACTAAATCCAGCTCAAAATCATTAAATAATATGTTTTAATCTCTGCTTCCAGTGGGTGCCAATAGCTCTGAATGTGCATTTCTATTCTGGCATCATTAAGATTGATCATAAAATATTAACAAATATTTGTACATTTCAGTGACATAACTTAAGCCTGCCTGTTTATCTCCTTAAACACCTAAACATTTTGACACACACACACACACAGCAGGGGAGTGACTGAACAGTTGACTTGCAACTGAGACACACAAGGTCCCCTTTTAGTTCCATTATGACTCCCAAGCTTGAATAACATTTTTGAATAACAAATGATGAGTCCTCAATCTCCCACTGTGCGTATTTATGCATGTGTGTAAGGCAGTTCTTTGATCTCTCTTTAACAGTTTAAGCAGGATGGACTGCCTAACCTGTCCCAGAGTTAACAGTTGTCTGCTGAGGCAAGCTTTCCATTGCCACCTACACACAACTATTGCATTTGTCAGTGCCTTCCAAAATGAACCATTTGAGCATTTCAAAACTACACATATGAGTGTTTTGTAATCAGCCACCTATTTGGTTAAGGTTTGGCAACTAAAACTACTTTGGAAAGATTCTTGTCATTAATAAAGGAAACCAACGTAGTCTGTACTTTTGTGCATTCACTACTCACCCAAAGGTTTTCCTGTACTAGAAAAACATCACACTACTTCCTGCTTTGGAGTCTCTTAAAAAATGAACACTGCTGCCCACAGAAAAACAGCAGCATTTTGTTATTTTTATCTGGAGGATTTCTTTTTTTCCAAACCACTGAGACACTGCAACCTAGGAGAGTTAGATGTGCTGTTGCTACAGGTTCAGTGTGAGACTCAGGGCACGGCAAGTCGATAAAAATGCAATTGTGAGTCAAAAACTGTGCCATGGATTTACATGATGAGCCAAACTGATTGCCATATTTGTTTATGCAAGAGTCTTTTGTTATTGTGATGCTTTTGGTAGCAAGACAAACAACAAAACCATGTATCCAGTGTTTATACACTATAAAATAAGACAAGCACTTTATAGATCCACTCATCTGCATATCTGTCAACTGTATAACCCTTTGACATCAGAAGTTGGTGATATCACTTTTGACATGATGGAAAACATGGGCATATATTGTGTTTTAGCTGGACCATAGAGGAGGTGCAGCCTAAGAGAGTGTATGCCCTTTCGTGACAGACACACAATGTTTAAATGTGTATTTGGAATAGTTTCAAGGTGGCCCAACAAGGTCCAGCGTTGTCTGGGTTATCTGTCTGTGTTGCACAATTTAACGACTGTGTGACAGTAGAGGGGACAGGAAACATGGGGGGACAACATGAAACAAAGGAATGGGGATGTTGTGGTCACATGGTATGTGGTTTACAACAGCAGGCTATCAGAATGTCCCACAATTTGGTGACTTTTAAGACTGCTTCAGCAACTTTATTTAAAAATAGCAAAAGGAACAAATCTAGTGACGTTTTGGCTACTTTCCCTTGAAGCACAGCTCAGTGAATCTGCAGTCCTGCATGCTGTGACTGTAGTTCTCTGGGTTGACAGCTGCGTTCAGTGAGTAAGAGAGAAGCACGTTTAGTCGACCACACAACAGCCTGACTGAAACGTGTAGCTTACTGATTGCAGAATGTCCGTAGCCAAAACAACATGATTTACTATACCTTCTTGCTGACCTTTGGTTTTTTGTTATGTATTTGTGTACTTATGTATTCTCTTTCTCTTTATCCCCGTTTCCCTCTGTCTCAGTGTCCTTTAACATGGCAGAATAAATGGGAGGGACCAGAAGAACCAATGCAGTACCTCAGAGCTGTAGTAACACGGGCTCTCGCCATACAGGTAACACATGCGTGTGTATACATAAAGAGACATACTCTAGTTTCTTTCTCTGTCAGTCTGTCTCTCCCCCTTTTTCCCACAGGCACCCAAAAAATACTTACAACAAATAGACAAATAGATACAGTATATGCACATCAAGTTAGACAAAAACATATTTGCACAGTGTGAAAACTTCTTTCAGGAATTCATTAAATATTTCTAAACAATTTTAATCTGCTTTGTGATTCAAGTCCTTGTTTTGGTTTAGTTGTTCCTTCAGGGAATGAAATTCACACAGGCCCTGCTACTATCTGTGGGATAACTGGTAGTAAAGGCATTTACTGACAACCTCACTGGTTATCAAAAAACTCAGAAGCCCCTGGGAACCATTTGTGATACTACTCTCACGGGAATGAGACTTAAGATGCCTAAGAGGTTTCTAATCAGCATTAGCATAATGACTGAGGGATCCATTCACATCCATTGTGCATTTATATCTTGGATTTCTGTAGTTTCAAACAATTTAAAAAATACCTTGCAGCTCAGAGTGTGGACCAGATCTTTTTCTGGTGTCTCCCTTCTGACAAGAGTCTTTAGCCTTTAGCCTTTAGCTGAGCCTGGGTCCAAGGACCATACTAAGTACTTTTAGGCTATGGCTCAGACACTTTTTTTTATGACTGATTGATTGGATGAGTTAGGCAATGTGTTGACTAAAATCACGCCATAAAAATTCTAATGATGTTTTCAAAAGCTCTTCATGAATAAAAGCGGATTATTATAAACATGAGGTTCTGGGAAGTGTTTGCTCTAGGTTGGTGCCAGGAAATAAAGGTTCTGACTGAAACTCCTCTCCGTCTCTTCTTGACTGTGTCTGACTGTACGCCTACCTCAATATGCTCTGGCAGACTAGAATACATGCAGACACACACACACACACACGTATATTTCTATGGGAATTTGATGCATTTCATTATTCGTGTGGGCGAGCTTCACTGCCCGTGTCTGTCTGTCTGTCTGCTGGCCGGCCTGCCTGCCTACCCATCTGTTTGTGTGTATGTCTGCCTGTCATCTCTCGTTTCTTTCTGCACCCCATCTGTCTTCATGTGTGTCTATCTGGAGGCTGCACTGTCCTTAACTGTCTATTTCTGCCCATCAGGACTGAGTGATATCTCTGTTAGCAGTGTGTCTGTGTCCTGTTAGCTAATCAGTCTAATAAAGGCGGAGACGGTCAGAGCTGCTGCTGTGTGGAGCTGCCGAAGAATAAAGAGCTAACAGCACAGCAGTGCACCCCAGACGTGCAGGACGACCTTGAAAACACCCAAATGCTCACACAAATACACACATATATCCGCACACAAATACTGCACATACCAGCACATACTGGCTCACTGTGTTATTAATACCCCAAATTATTGGTGCACATGTCTGCCTCTCTCTGAGTGTGTGTGTGTGTGTTTGTGTGTGCATGTTTGTGTCTGTGCACGCACTTCTTCCTGCAAGTACGTGCCTGTGTGAATGTGGGTATGGGCTTGCATTTGTGCATATTTCTTTCTTTATATAATGCTCATCCCAATTTATCTCTAAGGCCAGTGCAGACTGATGCTGTGCTAAAAAGGAATCCATTTATAATAGACATTGGATCAGATGTTTGCTCATTTTTCCTCAATTTGTCAACAATAGTTTTTTTCAACTGACTGCAAAATTCACTAGTTTCTATGGCGATTTAGAAAAAATTGCCTACCTGTTAAAAAAAGAAATGCAAACAAGGACCCAGAATAGATAAAAACTTATATCTTAGGTCAGCTCTCAAGTCTTGAATCTGGCCACTGCAGCTATGCAGGCTTATATCATGATACATTTGGCTGTAAGTGTAAAAAGAACAGTGGAATCTGTTGTGTCACTCTGCAACTATCTCAAAAAAAGAAAGGAAAACCAAGAGCAAAGATTGTATTATGAGATAGCATATCAGGTTAAGTCCAGAGCTGTGCCTTTGACAAAAATAACTAGTTTTCATAGTGACACAGGAGGAGGCTGCTTACCTGATCCAAGCAGATTTTGACTCGATCAATCCATTGGATAAGGCTTAGAGGGGTCTATCCCCATACAGATCCGCACTGTGTACTTGTATCTGGATACAGCGTTTGTTGTTTTATTATCTACATACACATCGCTGTCTGTGCATGCATGTGCCTATGTATGTCTAAGTATACAGTATATACACATGATTAAATGGGAATCTCTATGTTTATGCCTTTGTGTGTGCGTGTGTGTGTGTGTGCGCGCACACTGTATTGCCATTAGCAGTTAATTGGGGTTCTAGTGCTATCAGCTGGTTAATGCTGTGATAAAAGGACATGGGGATATTAAATACTCTATTGGCCACAAATTTTTATTGACTTTATGTTTTGCCATCTCCCTTTGTCCCTTTTAATCTCTCATTAACAAATACACTCTGACTCGGATAGAAATCATGATCGTTCCACTCACAGATACTCTATGAAAAGAGCCAAATACAATACAAACATTGACTATTTGTGTTCTTTGTAACCAAACTAGTCTTGGTGAGAGGGTGGATATATAGAGCAAATACTTTAAGTATTCAGAGCCAGCTCTTTTTGTGTAAGATCACACCATATGAACTGAAGAAAATTGTGTGTATTCTCATTATCTTTCATTGATCCACTAAATGTTTTGCCTGACACCTGTGTGAAACTGATTTTATGCCTGAATTGTGTGTTTCCTGGGTGTTTATTTGTTATTTACTGGGTTTTTGGTTCATTAATCTCTGTGTCTGTCTGTCTCTGTGTATTTTTGTCTATATGTCTCCAGAGTTGGGTGGAGCGTGCAGGCAGACAAGCTCTTCTATCAGACACCCTAGATCTAGCTGAGCTCTTCCACCCTGACACCTTCCTCAACGCTTTGAGACAGGAAACTGCCAGGTAACACTGGATGCTTGTGGGTTTATGTGAGTGGGAAAGAGTGTGCGTGCAAAGGTTAATAACATCTTTTTGTGGTTTAAGGTCCATGGGTTGTTCTATGGATAGTTTGGTGTTTCTCTCATCATGGAGGAGTCCCATTGCGCAGGCCAAGCTACAAGTCAAGGTAGAATTGCAACAAGCACACTTTAACCTACAGATCATGCCATCCAGCTTCCGAATACTGGCGTTGCAATAAACAATGCAGACTCTGGCTGAGTGTTAAGTGGACAATAATGGAGTAAAAGACTGCAAGAATAGAATACAAATGCAAAGAAGTAGGCAGGACATGAAAGAGAAGAAAGTTAGAAAGAAAGAAAAGAGCTGCATATCCAAATCCACAATTGCTGTACAATACCTCTCTCAGGCTTCATTTCTTTTCCTTTCATGCTCTGATTTAAGGGTGATATAATTGTATTGTCTACAAATTAAATAGTTTTAGGCATTTATTTCTTTTCTGTCATGCCAATAAAAATTGGCACAACTTGACTTGCACTAAGTTAAAATACACAAAGGGAGAAGGGAAGGGTGTGGGTGCTTAAAAAAGAGGCTGCAGCTGCACGGAGGGAAGGGAAATATTCAGACATCTGACAGAGAAAGAGAGGGGATAATTGTTGTGAAGCAATGAGCTCTCTTACACACACACAATGTAGCTTTTTCTGGATTTGTCTCTTGCTTTTTCTTGCCCAGATTATGGTGATTTAGTAGTTTTATGTATATGTTTGACTTGACGCCAGCGTTCCCTTTATTATCTGGCCTACTGTGGAAAATCTCTGAGTCACTGGACTGAATTTGCTCATATACTCTCTCATGTACAATGTGCATAACATACTAGTTTATCTGATGACAGCCTTCCTCTCATCCTCTACATTTCTCTTTGTTAAAATACCCTCTGTCCTCTTTTCCTTCCTTTTTATTTCTCTTTATATCTCACCACACTTTTTGATTCTGTCATCCTGTCCGTCCTGTTCTGTTTAATCTGCTGCTCATAATCTCTCCATATGTCTTCTCCTCGGTTTACAGTCGCTTTGCTTTAGCCTTTGCCCCCACTTCCTTTGTCTCCCTTTGCTTCTCACGCCAACTCTCTCACTCTCCAGGTTGGAGGTCTCCAGTTGGAAGGCTGTAGTTTTGACGGCGTTCATCTTTGCGAGAATCAACATGACTCTCCCAGTGTGTCAGCTGTCCCACCCTGCTACATGGCCTGGGTCTCACAGGTTTGTATTTGTGTTTAAAACAGCAACATGTTGTTGCTTTCAGGGAAGTTTGTTTTCTGTCTGTCTGACATTCAGGCATTCAGTACGCCATGTTTAGTGGAAAACATGGACAGAAATATAATATAATGATGAAACTAACAGTGATAGGCTTTTTGTAAATCTTAAGGGTGTGTTTACCCATTTAATCTAAAATGTAACAATTAGACTGATGTATTCAGGTCTAAGCAATTCATTGATTAGTTTTTGTGGGGTAGCTGAGAAACACATTATTTTATTGTTCCAATACGTGTAAACTACTTAAATATGCAATAATTGTGAATACATCCATTAAGTTGTGCCTGTGTGCGATTGATCCTAGAACTCTGCTGCTGACTCCGCTGCGTCAGAGGAGAGTATCTGGCTGCCTCTGTACACGAGTTCAGAGAGGGTGAAAGTGGTCACGCACATCTGTCTGCCCTGTGGAGCGAACTCCAACCAGTGGATACAGACTGGAGCCGCTCTCTTTCTCAGTGAGCAGTGAGGGACGCCATCGCTGTGAGGGCAAGCACGCAGAGACGCTTTTGTTGAGCACTGTGAGCTTTCGGTGAAGATATTATTGTCACGAACAACAGTTATGACTGGGGCAGCAAATAACAGAACAAATGATCAACGCTCTCACACCGACACCATCATTTTCTTATTAAGCACCTTAGCATGGAGACCAAAAACTTAAACACGCTGTTACTCTGTGTCACCATCATTTGCATAATATGGTTCAAGGGATGAACCAGAGGAGAAGAAAACACTTAGCAAATAACTGACTCTGCAGTGGTCTGCTTTTTGATTTAACAACAACACTAATACTTGAATGAAAAGTCCTCTCTTTTTCATTCGTAGACCAGGCAGCTAAATGGAGCTGCAGTAACATCTTTAATGAGGTATAAACATCATATTTTTGGGGATCTCAGGCTGTAACAAGCTTTGATACCTCTGAATGCTCCTACTGTTAGTCTCATAAAACACTACTTTCCTCATCCTATACATTTCATAAAAGAGTATAAACTGTACACAAGTCATTTTTGTGTTTGAAGAGCTTGTGCAGAAAGCAATATTATCAGAATTGTATGTTGCATTTTGCTAAAGGTTTTTGCCAAGGTTTGTTTAACAGTTATTCGGTTGCTTGAGTGTATTTTTTGGACCTTATTTATTCTAAATAAAGATGAAATAAATGTCATTATTGCTATTATTTTTATTAGTAGCCACTAACATGTCCCAGTATGGTGGTTGGTGAGAAACTAAAACTCTCTCTTAATTTAATTTGAGTTCAGCTCATGTATTATTTGTGTTGAAGTTGAGAATTATATTGCCAAAGCACCAACACGGAGATGTGAGTGTGTGTATTTTTAGAGCTGGGCTGACCCTCCCCCACACACTATCAGTAATCCCAACTATTCAACAGTAAACAATACAGATCACATTTCACTCTGCCTCGCTCTTAAATCTGCTGAAATGGGCTTTATGGGCATGAAACGTCTCAGTGTCAGTTCCCAAAGCGAGTGGTGGTTGTCTCTCTCTCTCTCTCTCTCTCTCTCTCTCTCTCTCTCTCTCTCTCTCTCTCTCTCTCTCTCTCTCTCTCTCACACACACATGCATAAGCACTCAGTTCCTAACCTCTGTGTGGTTGGTTGTGAGTTGATGTTGAGCAGAGTAAGTGAAGCTGTGATGGATGCCCACAGAACTACAAGGCAAGGTGTGAGGTTTATACGGTGTGTATGTTTACGAACCCAATCAAGAGCATCAAATTTGATTGATGGCTTAATTAAGTATTTTTCCCCCGTATCCTCCTGTTTTGTTTTGTTTTTGTAATTTGTGTTTAGGCAATTGTGCAAATGTCTGAGCTTTTCTTTGTGTGCACTCTTCTGTGGATGTGTGCGCGTGTGTTTGTGGCGACAGAGAAAAGGGCTGAAATGAGGGAGGAGCGGGTATTGTGTGTGCACTGCAGTGTGACAAAATGGCAATGAAATGGAACAGCAGGTTTAAAAAGAGAGAGGATTGGATTTCAGCAAAACACGGCCCTCTGGGTCAGAGAGTAAAAGAGAGACAGAGGGATGGAGGCAGAGAGAGAGAGAAAAAGGCTATAAAACCTATTTGAGAAAATTGTAGAGAAACAGGAAAATGAGGACAGTACAGGTGACAGAGGTTAGGTGGAGAACAGGGGTCGAAGGGAAAGAGATGGATGGAGAGGGTCAGGACAGGGAGTGAGTTAGTTATGGAAAAATGAACAGGATGGCAAAAGAGAGGGAGCAGGGTACACTACGTTGTTTATAGCTACTACAATATTGAGCAGTTGATTTGTTCTTCACCTCAGCAATCTTCAATTATTAAAAAAAAAAACACCCAGAAAATCCATTGACCTTCACCTTTAATGTAGTATTGTATATTGTATACATGCACACACTGTATTGGATAAATGTTGCTCCAAGTTAGAGCCAACTCTAAAGCCCGATTTATTCTTCCCGAGTTGTTTATCAATGTACCAAAAGCTTCTCAAAATTATACGTTGTTGTTGAAATTGGATTCTAAACAGCAAGTGTTTCTTCACAACTCTTTCGTAAGTTTTGATGACTACTAATCCTTGAGGCAGAGGTGGGAAATTAACATCAGCATTGCAGTAAACAGAAAATGCTTTGCCGGGGGCTTGTTTCCAAGGTAATGTGTTTACAGAGTTTGTCTTTATCACAAATTAGCATGCCAGGTTTGAGAAACTATTGTGATAAAATTCTGACTCTGGCGGCGTTCAGTAGCGGTTTTAGTGAGATGTTTGTTTGGATTTTTGATCACAAACCCACACAATATGAGTCATTTCAGAACAATGCAGCACACGCCACATTCCTACAACAAAATTTTGAACTTTTGAACACTTTACCAAAATTGTGTTTTTCTGTCTTCTAAGTTCAAATCATTCTCTTCTGTCCTCTCCATTCCCCCGTCCTGTGCTCTTTTCTTTTTCACATTTGTGACCCTCCTTCAATTCTTTCACAACTTCCTCCCTTCATTCTCCTATGACGTCCACCATTCACAGTGTTTGGGGCTTTCCTATGCTGTTTAACCTTTAATACAATACAATGCTTACCTAAAGTTTGCCTATGTCAGACATAAACATTTGATTTTCGATCTGATAATGTTTCTAACACACATATTTTAACATTTAGTCCAAATAAATACTTAAACATGAGAATATAAACAGAAAAGAACAAGACCTTTTCATTTATTTTCCCTTCCTGTAGATATGTAATCATCCCATCTCAGAATGGAGTCAGATGTGTTCATTTTACAGAATTGAGTCTGTCCTTACACAGTTTGAATAATGCATCTGACCGTGGTATTTTAACTTTTTGGCACCCAGCATTCAAACTGGGCCAACATCTGGTGGATCCCCATAAAACAAGAGTGGTAAAATGTTTTGGGTTCCTGCGCAGGCCCAGATTTCTCATTTGGTCTCATTTGATTTAAAATGTTAATCATTGCTGCATAAGACTTAATCCACATTTCAACAAAAGAACCACCAGAAACCTCAGAAGAGCCACAGCCGGCTGCCTGTAACATGAGACTGAATAAGAACAGAATTCACTAATGCAGCTAAACTGTAATATCATCACTGTTAGCATCGTAACGTTGTGCATACTAGGAATGGAACACATTAGTCAGATATGAGCAAAAATGCACTCTAAATACATGTGCATGGCATCAGAATTTGAATTCATTTTGCATTTTTTTACTGTACTGTATGTTGTGTCAGGATTCTGAGAAGGCTTTGGGGCTGTTTTAAGTCTATGACAGGAACCTGTTCTCTGGGGCCCCTGGTGATGACACCTCTGGTCTCTCCCACTGTTTCCATCAACTTCACTGTGGACACTGTGTGATTCCCACATTTCACTGTGCTATTTCCCCAATAAACACCCTGGATTACAAAAGATGCCACAGTATGTCCCACCTCAGCAGAGGGTTTTCAGGGGTGGGAGGAAAAGCTAACACTGTCCACACAGGATGCTCAGGAGGAGGATGGTCAAGTGCGGAAAATAGACTGCCGAGGAGGACGGCGAGTGGAGGACGCATGGAGGACGCGTGGAGCGAGATCAGGAACATCACTGGCAGAAGGGCAAAATATTAAAGAGGGCGAATGGGAGCAACCTGGTGTCCAGGAGGTTTGATGGACACGGAGACCAGTACCACTAAACCCCATCAGTAAGTATAGAGTGTATAATACTGGGAAAGGTGTCTGACACTCTCATATATATATAAATGTATCTATCTACATCTAACTACATATCTGCATTAAATGATAAGTCTGATGATTTTTGATATTTTATTTGCTGTCAACAAATAAATCAACAGTGATGCTGCCGGGGTTGGAAGTAAGGAAGCTTTATATGTATTATGTTATATTGTTGATTCTTATATTGAGACAATGCCTTCATTTTCCCAAACCATTAATTTATCATTTTTTATAAACATGTTTAAATGTTGATATGGTAAGATGGATTAATTTATGTAACAGCATATTTGCAATAAAGTATACAGTATGCTATCTTCAAAGAATATTCCCTGTAACTTTTTACTATCTTCCAAATACTCAAAACAGTGGTTGCCTGCAATATTTTGCCACCTTAAAAAAAAATGATACATTTGTTGGGGCTTTTTTTGTGGGTAATTAATTGCACATATGCATATAAGTCCAATGTTGTAGCCTGTTTTCTGGTATACTGCGCTTTTATTTGCATTTATTATATCCTCGCTATAAACTGCTTCAGTGATCATACAAGATTAATTTTATCTCATCATAGCAATGTAACATTTGTGTCAGAATTTCCAAGCAGGAAAACTGATCCTTCCATCTCTGAGGGGACATATTGCAGTTCTACTCAACATTACCTACATTATATCTGTGATCCCGTAATGGACCTTTCTTTATGGCAGCTCTGTCATCCAGAATGAGAGTATAGATTTTAATAAAGCACTGTACAAGTGGTCGGCCGCTGCTTCAGCCAGCATGAAAATGTCCTGCTAATAACAATATAAGATCCCCAACAAATTAAAGTAATTGCACAGCATTTTTACCCACATTAAAAAGATGGAAAGCCCAAATTAACTCGCATAATTTTAGTGTGAGAAGCACCAGCCTTATGATCTGAGACTAAATACAGTATACTGATGGCAGAAACAAATCTTTTCAGTATTGTAGCTTTTTCCTATGATGTCAGGCAGAGCTGTTTGAAAGGCCAAAGTGGTTTCTTGAACGATTGAAATGGAGAATTTGATGTCAGCCATTTTCAAAGGGACATTTTCTTGTTAAAAAGTAGTTTTAATTAAAACTGTTGAGCACTGACTCAAAGAATATTTTTATAACTATGGCTGAAAAGAGTTTTTGTCATTTGGGTGGAAGTAATCTGTCGGAAAGACTGCAGAATATGTTTAATATACAATATTTACATAAAGCATAACATAGCTACTCTATCATTATTGTGTCATATATGAAAAACTGTAGACTGTAAAAGTAGTGAGGCAGAATATGAATAGGTTAAATATAGAAAAGTTGACTGTGCTGGTGAGGGGTGTACATTGAAATACTTTAGGATGTAATATGACGCCATCTTGAATTTTGAATACAGACAACTCAGAATCCCTTTAATAGGTGAAACACAGCTTTTGTGTTGCCTGGTGAGTTATTTTATAACTTTGCTTTGTTTATATGTGTGAGTAGAATTGTGGGAATACTGTATGTTCTCCTCAGTATACTTTACAATGGGGTGTGTGTGTGTGTGTGTGTGTGTGTGTGTGTCAGTGTGTGTTTTCCTTGGAGAGATATCCTGCCTCCAGCAGAGTCAGAGGGGCTGACAGATGACCACAAGGTCATTCGTCTCTCTGATCTGTGATCCTCTCAGGAGGCACAAACACACTTCAGGGGAATTTCCTGCTCTTTTTCTCTCTTTGCCTCATCTTGCTTCTGTTCTCTCCCCCTTTATTCTCCTCTGTTGTTGTCCTCTATTTCTCTTTTACTCTTGTCTCCTGTCTTTGTTCTCTTATCATTTGCTCTTCTTCTTGCACCTTTACACCTTTTCCTCTACCGCCTTTCCTCACCCTTTCTCCTCTCCTCCCCGGCTTTCTTTTTGAATTGGATAAAATGGTTTGGACTAAAGATACTGAAATTGTAACCTATAATTGTCCAATAGATCACAGGTGTTTCTTCTATTGAAAACTGCCCTGCACCATAGTGAGAAAATTCTGGGTTAGTGTCATTATAATTAACATTATAGCCTGCAAAATCAAGCATGGGTTTGTGATTATAAAATAAAACTTTTTTTCTATTTTCTATTGAATAAAACATCGACAGGTTTATTATGTGTAAATGTTGTCAATATGTGTGTCATTATGGTACAATTCCCTGTCTCTGCTTACTAATCTTGCAAACTAAAGAGATCATTGTATTACAAGAGTCTGTATTAGACAAAAACAGTGCAAATTTAGACTGCTGACTGGAAGAAAACTTGGTTTTCAAGTCTGCTTGTTTTAGTCAGTGCTCGTTGCTGTAGGTCCTTTGTAAGTAACATATTGTATAGCTTGTGAATTTATTTCAATGAATAAATAAGTAGATATTTTGTATGTATGTATTTAATTTATGGTTATACATATGGTAACAGAAATGGATTTAGTATTCTGTCAATACACTGCAGTCATTGGCAGTGCAAGAGTTTCCCAAATAGAACTCAGAGCACAAGAGTCCAACATCTCCTAAGGGCAGAGAATAATACCTTGGCTCTATTGGTGCCTCGTGCAGCAGCTTGTATATATTTGGTTAGAGGTTGTTGCACTTTGCCCAGCATCCTTTTGAAGTCATCCGTTTTTGTAGTTGTCAGTACCGCCAGAACTGCTGTCTTTGCAAAAGCGTTTTCATTCAGTACAGACGGGCCGGGCTGTTGCAAAGATCACTTAGCACCAGCATACCATTTTTTACCCACTCGCTGCTAAAGAACGAATGCAGATGAATGTAGGAATCACATTCTGCTCTGAATTCTATTTATCTTTTGAGAAGAGTAGAGTTTTTTTTTTTACTAAAGAAATACATGTCTGTATTAATGTGTGTTTAATATGTTCTACAAGAAACAAGCATACAGTAGCAGTTGGTGTGTGTATGTGAGTGTTGAGCAGTCTCACAAGGAGTCACAAAATCTAAATTATATTTGAGAAGAAGTCTTTCTCTTTCTATCTTGCTCTTTCTATAATCTTGTGCTGTTTGGAAATCCATGTAAAGGCGACCTAGACGTTTATCCCAGACACTGAGGCTTCAGAGAGCTATTTGCAATGTTTTTCCCAATGCTGGATCGATGTCACCATCATTGGCCACACACGCCATCCAAAAGCTGTTTTCTGGATTGATTTTACATGAGGCCATCAGTCTGAATCAATCAGATTCCAACTTCTGGCAGCAAGTGGTGTCTGTCCACTGATACAGCATGTGTTACTCCTTTACAGTGGGCAGATATAGAGCAATACTGCGTTCCAACCATACACGAAACTCTTGTGTGCCTTCTCTGGTCTCCATCATGCTTTCTTATTGACTTAGTCCTAAATTATCTATAGCTCACTGTCCAGCAGATGTTGGCTGTAATACAAGTTGAATTATATTCTTTCATTTCAACAAGAATGCAGCTGTAAAGAGACACCCTATAGCTGGTGTAGGATCCTATTGGAACAGAAAACAATCTTGCAGGAGATTGGACTGTCCATCCTCCCTCCTATAAAAGAGGATAGGGGTTGGGGGGTTGAAGAGGGGCGAATATAAAAATGATTAAGAGAAGGAGATGAGAAGAGGTAGGAAGGAAGATAAAAAATATAATTAAAGTGGAGAAATTTCTAGATATTAACAAAACCCTCACTCTCTTCCTCGTGTCCATGTGCATACCTTTTTACCTCTCCTGTCTGCACATCTTACAAGTCACTTTTTCTGACTACCCATATGTTGGTTTTGCTCCTGTTTCTTTCCCTTATGATCATTTTATTTATTTATTCACTATTTTCAATCCTACTTACTTTTTTATTCATCTGCAGCCCAAATATAACGTGTTTATTATGTTATTTTTATGTCAGCATCTTTGCTGAAAGCTTGAATGTGCCTTCTAAAAAAACAACAAAAAAGCTAATAAATACTATTCCCATGACACAACATCCAGTTTTTCTATTATGCTACATAAAATAATTTCAAATGCGTACCATGGAGCATGCTGTTTCCTACTGATTCCCACAAGTTTATTGTTGCAAAAAAAAAAAAATCTACAAAAAACAGAGTTAAAGGTGCTTTTCTACTTATCTAACCCTGAATAAATAAATAATCAGGAAACTGCACTGCCGGATAAAAAACAGTGAGAAACTAAAAGGGACAGGACAGAGAAATCTAGTGTTTTAGTGAGTTCATTTTGGCCCCAGTGATCCTCTGCGCACTCCATCTAATATTGAAGAATGTTCCAGATTTGAAAGCTGACAGCAGCTAACTGACCAGCTGCACTAACCCCTCCCCTCCACCGTCACAGCCAATGGAGCAGCATGGATTAATGACCCCTCAGACCCTCGGCCAATCACCAAACTCAGCTCTCATCTCCAGCAAGGGATGCCCTTGAGAAAACTCACACACACACACACACACACACACACACACAGCTACACACTCACCACTTAATTCAGCCTCCTCTGAGGGCAGCGGGCCGCTCAGTGCTGATGTTTATGGTTTCTCTGAACCTGCAAATCACTGTGGTTACGGCTGGGCGGATTTATGACCACGGCCCTGTCTACCAGCCCTTAGACTAACCATGGATCACCCCCCCACACACACACACACACACACACACTTTATATTGAAGACGATACACATGCTCAGACAACATAAAGGTTCTTTGTTGTGTTTTGTGGCCCGCTGTCGTATGTAAATGTCCCAATCTGTGTGTCAGAGTAGAAGTGTCATGTTCACCTTGCTATTACAGTTTTGCATCCAACCTAACCTTAGCTCAGCAAAGGCTGTGACAAAAAAAAAACACTAAATCATCCAGACTCAGATTTAAAGCTGATAATTTTGCAGCTTTTTTAGGCAAATGAATCTCTGCAGAATCCATTTTACAAGGAGGGGGGACTGTTGGATCACTTCGCGTAGTCTTGACTTGCAGCAGGATGTATCATCACTGAACTTTCGTTATAACTGGCCTCTGAAGCGCCAGAGGCTTTAAGGTGTAAAATACAGAGATGAAGGTGAAGATCCTTCCTGGATTTCACAGTTTATTTTGTCATTTCTGAAGCCGAAAAAAGGGTCAATGTTCAGTGGGTCTTGTGAAAAATGGGCAACTCAATCATTTTGTCAGAAATTGCAAGGTTTAAAGGGGATCTGTGTTTGTGACATGCATGTTGCATGGTTGGGGGTGGTTTGCACCAGAATAACAGCATTTTCATCAGCTTGTTTTTTCTCACCTTTATCCATTTTTTTTTTTTGATGACTCATCATGACCTTGGCTGCATTCGTGTGGGAGGAGAGGCACAGTCGGGGAAGTGTCAGTAACAATCAAGCAGTGAATGCCTGCCGATTCAGAGTGTGTGTGGGCTGACACTGGCCAATTTCTTCTTAAGGAAAAGAAAATCCAGCATTTTGCTCCGAATAATTGCAGTGTGCATTGTTGTTATCCTTCACAGGACCGTCAATATGAAGCATGAGACACAGAGGCGGTTTACTTTATAAATATCCAACAGGGGTTTGTGTATGCCCCCCTCCCATGGCAAAAAATGGTCCTTATGATCTGCTGCTGGTTTCTAATGTTGTCAAACCATTTCTTACATCGGACAGCCTTTCTCATGGGACCAGAGCCGAACCAAATCTGTGATTTCCTCGAAAACTACTTTAACATAAGTTGCTCTCAAAAGTCCATTTATTGTAAGGTGTGATGATTCTGCGCACGCTGCAGTAGGACATTAGTTTCCTCTCTGCTCTGGGCTGCTTGCTCTATCACAGAGTGGTGACAATGTCTTGGAATATAAGGAAACATTACATCTAAAAGGGAAGCAAAATATATTTTTTGATTGGCTACATTAAAAGACAATGCCTGCCTACTGACATACATGTTCATTTTAACCCCACCAAGTTTCCACCTGCCCTTAAACTGCACCTACAGATACATAACCAAAAGAATGTTGCAAGTGTCTATGAAAATAGTCCCAGGAGTCTGTTGAAGACGGCGGCGTCCTTTTAGTTTTCAGCAGCAGTGAAACTATTACTTGCAAATGTTGTCTGTGGTGTCAGTGTGTTCACAGGGAGAGGTTTTCTGCTGTCACAAAGATTTCTTTCTGAATACAATCTATTTGTGCCTAAAAATGAAAAAGAGGCTTGCTGCACACCAAGAAACCTTCTCTCTTTTTAAACCTGTCTGTATTTTTTGTTTGTTTTTGTTTTGTTTTTCATTGCCTGCACTTGACCAGCTCCCGACTGAGTTATATTGCTGTGCAGAGGACTTTTGATTTAAAAAATCCATTTGTATCTCTCTGTGTTAACAATTAACCACAACAGGCAAACATAGGTGTGTTCCTGCATGTGCAAGCATTTGAGTATACAGACAATGATTATGTGTTTGTGTATAAGAGAAAGTGTTATCTTTGACTTACATATATATTATCAGTATTGCATCAGCAGAGCAGTGAAGTGTTCTTCAGACATTATGCCAATCCTCAGTCTTTAGGAACACAACACTGTCGCTATATATTCAAAAGTGTCTGGAAAAGACAGTCCAGATGAAATGTGCTTGTATTAACTTCAGTTTATTAAAATTCCTTCTGAGGAAGAAATGTGCACAAAAAGACAATATTCTATTGTATCAAATGCAACACATAACCCCCCAAATTTCTGACTCCAAGTGTCCATGCAACAGAGTGTGTCTACAGTATGTTTCTCAGCCTGTTATATAGTCTGTCTGTGTCTATTTGTGTGTGTGTGTTTCTAAGTGCTGTAGCCAGGGCAGGATTAGCTGCTAACATGCTTCATTAGTAAAGATGAATTCAGCCAAGCAGGCAGACAGACGCAGTCTGACAAAACAGCTGAACAAATGGGGAGTGTGAGCGAGATGTGAGTGGAGACAGGTGGTGAATTTAGAGTTGCTTAAGGTCACATTGGCAATTATTGTTTTTTATACTCTACTTGCTGTATGTGTAAAGTTCACAGATGATAATCTTAAATCAGTTTATCTAGGGATGAAAAAATGTTCAACAGCCTTCAACATGGGACACAGAAACAAGAAAAAGCAGAGAGGCAACTATGGGACACCAAGAGTGTGAAAAGAGAAGAAGATAAGAAGCAGGGGTGGATTCTTTTGACAGAATTTAACAAAACACCACATATTGTAAAGAAAAGGGAAGAATCAATTCAATTTGTTTTATACAGCACCAAATCATAACAGAAGTTATCTCAGGCCTCTTTTCATATTGAGCAGGTCTAGAATGTATGTTTTATAATATTATGTACAGAGACCTAACAATTCCCACCACAAGCAAACACTAGGCGACAGTGGCACAGAACAATCAGAAACCTTGAGCAGAACCAGGCTTTGGGTGGACGGTCATCTACCTCGACCGGTTGGTGTGACAGAGAAAATTTGATAATATCAGAGTAGAATACTTTAAAATTGATTTGTTAGTCCCAAACTTTACAGAGCTAGAAAGCAGTAAACACCAACAAATGCTATTTGGAGGACATGCTGCATACCTGGCTGCATGTCACAAACTGAGACACATAATAAATACATCACTGAATATGACAAATAATCATCAGCCTATCACACACACACACACACACACACACACACACAAAACACATGCTTACTGTTTT
The DNA here is from genome assembly GCA_036023655.1 of Nannoperca australis. Lineage (NCBI taxonomy): Eukaryota > Metazoa > Chordata > Actinopteri > Centrarchiformes > Percichthyidae > Nannoperca > Nannoperca australis. The sequence continues at coordinate 23,380 of JAVQJD010077556.1, forward strand.
CTGCTATTTTCTTGTATTTTTATTTAGCAGGATGAAGGAGAACATACAGTAGTACAATGTAAGTTCCACAAAGATATGTAAAGTAATAGTAATGGTAGTGATAATGATATGAATATTAATAAAAAGTCATATGGTAATAATACTAATAATTAGACCAATAAAAATAATTGCAGCAGCACATTTTGAAAACGGAAGCAGCAGGTAGACTGCAACCATAAGTCCAGACTCTACAGCTCCACAGGCAGAAACACCTGCAGAAGGCAACAGAAAGAGACAGAGAGAGAAGTTATTAACAAGCATTAACCCTTGTGTGGTGTTTTTTGTTACTCAGTGTTCTGGTCTGGTGGACCCACCGCATTATTGGCTTTTTAAATCAATTGAGCCATAACAATTTATGCCAAAATACTTAACAGATGTTTACTTTATCCCAATAACAAGCAATATAGACAGCATATATTATACATATTTGCCATTTACCTCTGTTAGATTATTAATATATGGATGAAAAAACATTGTTTAACTTGAACAAATATAAATGAAAGGTTTTTTTTTTAATCACTAATGATGTTTATTCATTTAAACTTAATTAGAAATTGAACACACTCGTCTACACAGCACAAACCCCATTGAACAGATACAGTTTCCATCAGTGGAGAGGCCCATAGCAGCATAACACACCTGAGCGAGCCTTAACTATAAGCTTTATCAAAGAGGAACGTCTTAAGCCTACTTTTAAATGTGAGGAGGTTGTCTGCCTTTCAAACCCAAACTGGGAGCTGGTTCCACAGGAGAGGAGCTTGATCAATAAAGGAGAGAGGGAATGGAGTGAGAAAAAGTAAAATGACAGAGGCAAATAAAAAATGATCTTACAACAAAGAAAAACATATCAGAGGTGGAGAGAAGAGAGAAGAAAATGTAAAAGTAATTATTTTCTAATCTGTCAAATCCACTACAAGCAAAGCTAAAGATTACATTTTCACTTTTCACTGCAAAAAAAATCTGATGCAGATGTAAGAAGGAGTAAGGGTATGACAACACGGTTGGTAGTATGATAGCTTTAAAGGGTAAAGACATATTGGGTAAAAGACAAGAATCAAATGGAAAGTGAAAGTGTTTGAAACAGGACAAAGAGGAGAGAAAGCTTGATGGAAGATCTGTCTCAGAAAAAATCAAGACAATATATAAATGTAAGAAAGAGAAATCTGAAAGAGAGTGCTCTAATGGATGAAAAAAGTGGGGTGCATGTTCACATCTGCTTTAGAGATAGAGAATGATGAAGAGGAGGAGGTGGAAAGACAAAGACAGTCAGATAGACTGAGGAAAATGACAACGTCTTCAAGGGAAGAGTGTGAGGTTGACTCATCTTCATCCAACATGATTTCACTCTTTCTATTAGAGACAGATACACAGACGTCAAAGCACACAGCACTGAATCAGACACAGTGTCAGACTGCATTGCTTTTAAAAGGCTTTGAAGGGAGAGAAAATGGTGTTAATGGCTCCAAAATTGCTTTTAACACTCCTACCCACACAAGTCAGACTCCTCGCTTCTCCATCTTGCTTCCACTGATACAATTACAGTATAAGGGCCCCTGTTTGAAATTTAGGACGGCGCAAAATGGTTGACTGCAATGTGGAGTGTGTGTTGTGAAAAGGAGGAAAAAAATGAGGAGAAACCTAAAAGGAGTTTACGGTGAACTACAGCAGGGAAAGTTTTAATCTCTGTTTTGGTTGTTCTTCTTGAACACATTGACAGTGTATGTATATAGGGTCTGAAAATCAGTGTTCTCCCCCCTATGTAAACGCCTCCCCCCTCTCTTTTTCACTGTAGTCATTTGGAATAGCTATAAACATGTTGGATTTTTGACATTTGAACGTTTGATTTCCCACATGATCTGACAACATGTCATAAAGACCAGTAATTTTCTAGCATAACCTGTGCATTTTTTGCAGTGACTGGGGATTGGCTGGGTTTATTTATGCTCCTTGTAGCACTGCCTTCATGTTGTAAATATGTCTTGTATTCTAGAGTTGTTTTTTATTGTGAAAGAAAGCAAGCGAAGTAAAAGAATAGTTACAGTAAGAAGACCCATTCACTTCAGTTTTGAAAAATAACCAAAAAAGAAAAGGAAGACACTTGAATTGACCCTGCGTTCAGCAAGAAGATGAGCGCCACATTACCAGAGAGGTGTGGGAGTTTCGTAGCTTTTGAGCGCGTCCAACACATATTATAGAGCAAGGCCACTCCGTGCTTTCTAGACAAGCAAAACAAATCTATTCCAGTTTGCGATGAAAGCCGTGATTTGAGGAGGTGTAATGGGCAGCTAAGAAAATTATTGATTGCTGTCGACTACTGTCAAGTCTGCTCTGAACTGTGTTAAGAGAAATATGTCCTAACTTTGGGAAATGTTGAATACTTTTCAGTTTTACAAATGTATCCGTCCATCCTTGTCATTAATTAAAAGTCAAAGGTATAATGTAAGTTCTCGGATGCCGCTAGCTAGATCTTGACAGAATCTGGCATTTTGACACGGACATTATGTCCTTGTGTAAAATATTAGACTGACTGGTGTGATAGTGATGCTATAATTAATATTTTTCATCTCCTTTTATATAAAATATGGGGGGACAGTGCATCTTGTAATTACTGACCAAGGTATGAATACATTATACATCAAGCTGGACATGTTTACCATTGTATGACTTAAAGTCATTAGATGACATGTTCGATAGTAACATTTAATCACTCCTTGTAAGCAAATGTGGTTGTTAGTACTGCCGATACCACTGAGAATCAACACCTGTTTGTTAGGCTATATGACTGTCTCCCAACACATTTATCATATGCTGTGCAAGCTTTACGTAGGTGTTATTTTGTTAGAAAAACTAAATGTAAATTAAAAGCAACAAATACAATACTTTTTCCCCTCTAGCACACTGAATTGCACTAATATAAAAAGTGTACCACTGAGTCAGGATTTTGCACAGAGATGAATAATGGTCTGGAAGTTTCCACCAACATCATCAAAAACAGGTCAGACGCTCACAGACACTCACCATAAATTATGTAGCTGAGGGGCATTCAGGACAGCCAGCCTGGACTTTATTTTGTGACATTGTGTGTCTGTCTGTCCGTCTGTCTGTCTGTAACTGTGTGTTCCCTCAGACTTTCCATCTGTGATTGCACACATCATTATCTACATACAGTATCTGTGTATGGATTTGTGTGTTTTGTGGTTGTTATAAGTTATGAGTTATAGCAGTCAGACTGAGGTGTCAGAGAACAGACTTCCTTTCATACTGCAGACAACCTTCCTGTGGGTGTCTGCACTCACACACACACAGACACACACACACACACGCAGATAAACATAATGTCTTTCTGCTACTTTGTGATTACAGACTGACTATCACACTCATAAAAATACACACATTCAATAAAACAATAAAACAAACAAAAAGGTCATGCTCATGCAGCAGTGAATGTAGAGCTTCTCGTAACACTTGTGATGTGTTATCCAGACCAATCCAGAAAACTGTCTTCAAGTGATGATTACATAACGTGCGGCAATCATGCTTTTTCAGACTCTATTTTAGATGCTAAATGGCTTCTCTGTGAAGTGTGTCTTTCCAGCAGCTGATCCAAAGGGAATTAATAACTTCACTTTTCTCTCTGTCACTCCACTTCTGTCCCTGTCTTCAAAGAGGATTTCCCCAAAGTTTACCAGTCTTTCAATATGACTTTGTTCCAGTAAAAACAAAAGCTAATGGCCTGTTTGCCAAACTAGTGGCGGAAACATCTTTGTCACGATGATGACACAGAGCACTAATTCACAAAGAGCATGAGGTGATTTCTCTGTTCTCTCCTGCCTTTTACTTGCTGTACACCTAATGGATTTTGCCCATATCTAAATGAAGGGATAACATTTTGGAGTGTTTGTTTTGTTGAGATTGAATATGAAAACTAAATGTTAAATTATCTTAACTTAAGATTCTAAATGGCAGCAGTATTTTCAGTTTACATTGAACATTAAACTGGAATCTATAACTGTCTGCATACAGGTACTTGGACTTGCACTTGTCGTTGCTTGCATGTATGTGATTGGTCAATGCAGCACCTTGCCAGATGACGTTGCATTGCATTGCAGCAAAAGTTCCACTTTTACGCAGGATGATCCTGCAATGGCACCCCAACTGTGCTGATGGACTGGCACAACAGTTATATACAAGTAGAAAAACAAAACAAGAACAATCAATTAAATGAACAGCAAAGATACAGCATACTCACAATAAACAATGTTTAAAAACTACATACATACACACACACTACAAGATGAAGGTCATTCAGAGAAATGTAGAATTTTACTACCTATAATTTACTGAGGACACATTTTAAATCCTTTCTCCTATCATATTTTATTGTTATTACTGGTCTTAATATAACAGCCCTGTCAGCAAATGTGAAACAATTTGTAATTGTAAAAAGTTTTACCTTTACACTGAAACTTTATATCACCACTATTACAGTATTGTGCCTTGACACTTAAGCTCCAATGCATTTTTTTTCTCTTATAGCAGCTGTTTAAATACAGTGGGAACTTAAAGTTGAACCGGGTGTTTAGTGCGGTTTGCATTCCTGTAAAATAAGTGGCTGTGTGTGTGTGTGTGTGTGTGTGTTTATTAAGCAATTCAAGGAAACAACCTTGAAATGCTGAGCTTTTATAAAGTGTGATGGTGTGGGTGTGCATGTTTGTGCAAAGACCACAGACCTCAATCCCCAGCTGTGGTTTGGGTAGAGTTTTTATTTATTGTTTATTTAGTTGCTCAGAGGTTTCATATGAGAAGCCTCACATTCACTGCGTCTTATGAGTTGCACAGTACTTGGAGGCAGCATAACAGCCACTGGGTAAACAGGTATTTCTGAGCAGATGCCTTTGGATTCAAGGGTGCAGCTAAAACATTAGCTGTTTCTCAGTTCTTTGCCATCAGCAGATTTATTCTAAATGAAATGTAGTGATCCTGTAAGTAAAGATTTATTGTAACGTTAGTTTTCTCATGATTGATGTTCCAATCAGACAGCTGTTTTATTTGACTGTCAGAGACTTGTTCGACATGCTAATTCACACCAACAGTAAAGTCTTATTTAAGTTGAAATTTAACATGCTCTGACAGGCAAACCAGTAGGTTTATGACTAAACAATCTCAGCTTGCATCACAACAATGAGCTAATGTGGACTAGCAGAACTTTCCATTTGTCAATCCTCACTTTCCCTTACACACTGTCACACAATGGATTGCTATGAAATTTGGAACAGATATCCGTGGCACACAGAGGATGAATCCTTATGACTTCCGTGATGCCCTGCCTTTTCATCTAGCACCCCACACAGGTCAAGATTTTAACATATCCAGTGAAATATCTCAATATCTACTGGTAACCTTGGTACAAAATCTTGTGCAGACATTCATGGTCCACAGAGGATGACTTCCCCCAACTTTCCTCTAGGTGCCACCATAAGGCTGACATTTGTGGCTTTGAATAAAATGTCTCAACAACTATTGGATGGATTGCTAATTAAATTACTCATGTCCCCCTCTGGATAAATTTAAATGATTTTGGACATCTTCTGACCTTTCATCTTGTGCCATCATAAGATCTTAATTTGTCTAATACTTTGTTTGTTTATGACCATATACCTGTAGAGGTAAAAACATCCCCATTAGCCTCAGTTGTACTTTGGGTTTATTGCTAATAAGAAAACATTTGCATACTAACATGCTAAATTTAACATAATAGCTGTCAGACATCAGCATGTTAGCATGCTGACTTTGGCATTTAGCTAAAAGCACTGCTGTGCCAAAGTACAGCCTCACAGAGCTCCTAGAATGGCTGTAGACTCTGTGTCTTGTTCTAATTCACTGTGTAGACAGTTGACACAGCAGATGTTAAAATTTCCTGTCAACAGGAATTTGCTGGAATGATTTCGGAACTTCTGACTTTGTTGTCTCGCATAACTCTCCCTCAAGTTTCAAATGATTCACAGGCTGTGGAATCTCATATCTTGTTTTGTTGTTGTAGACCAGAACCAATCTCTTCTTCTGGATATCAATGTGCCTGTTACTTGCAGTGGGGATATATTTTCTTTGTTTCTGAACAGATTAGGTGCAGTATTTCTCATTCTCTAGCTTGTCCGTAGTTTGATCTGATAGGAGATACTGTAGCTACTGTATAAGTTACTACCAAGTAAACTTATCTACACAAAGCAAAAATACAGTCTGTTCCAGTGGAGCACCTGACAGCATCTGTATTTCAATAATGTGATAAGGAACACGACAACCCCACAGGTCTCGAAATATCACCAGAAAACATCTATGACAGTGGCTTTGGGTGCGTGTGTGTCAGGTGCTCTTTGTAGCCTTTACTACCATGTGCTTCCTGTTTTTTGCTGCTTTTTTTGGTCTGACCAACCTCAGATCTCCCAGACTGGTGTCTCTCACATGCACACACACAAGACAAGGAAAAATTATTTATAAATCACGGACAAACCACAGACCACATACTTTCCCGTTTGGAGCGGTCACAAGGTGAAATATGTCACTGTGTGATGTTGTTTTCCAGAAACTGTTATTTCCTTCTACTAATGTTGTTTTCACTGTGTTCCCTCCATCTATCTTTAGGGATGGTCAGGTTCAGTACTCAGGTTAAGTAAATGTGTAGGTTGTAGGTGTGTCGTTTTATGTTTTTGTTCTTTTTTTCTGGACTGACGTGGAGTGAAAGCAGGTGTTTTATTCCTAGTGCTTGGTGGGTTGTGGGTAGGATTAGACCAAGGCGTTAGACTAACTTTTTCAGAGGGTTAGATGGAAATAGTGAGAAGATCGTGAGCAGATTTGGGGATGAATGGGTAGATTTTTGCTGCATTTTGTCTCTATTCATTTATTGCTTTATTTAACACATTAATAAACATTCCTATTTTAATAGCAAGAGTTAGACAAATGGCTATTTTCCATCTGTAATCCCTGGTTAGACTTCACACAGTCATGCTAAAATGGTAGATAAAAATGCAACAGTTATTTATACAAGCATGCAGAGTCATACAGAAGACAGGACAGACAGGACAACATGTATTGCCAATTCTGAACTGTGTATACAGTCTGTGTCACTGCCAACCCGCCTCTTGTCCAGGGGATCACCAGTTGGCTGCTTGGATACACAGTGAGGAGTTTCACCTTGGGAGTTTCATGCTGTCTCCTGCAGATTACACCCATCCCTGCTGAACAGGTGTCCTGACCAACCTAGGAGTCATGCAACATGATTGGCAGTGTTGCCACCTGTGAGCACTGCCAACCCAGACTGAGCCAGGAACTGAACCTTGGGGAAATTGAGGGTAATAATTTTAGCATGATTTCCTCACAGCATGAAGGACCAGGGAATTATGTTCTCTGCACATTCCTACCAGTTTACAATATGATGATAGAACCTTGTAAAATAGGATTGCCTAGTTCTGATACACAAGTAACCATTAGTCTCTGGGGTTGTTCTGCATGCTGTTGGAAATTGAAAGACAATAAAAATTTATGTTATTCATTTAACAAGACCAAAATGAGCTCCATTGATTCTGACGGTAGAACTATATATTTCACCATCTTCATTAGTATTTATTTGTATACGTTTGTGCTTCTTTGTCCCTGCTGTTAGTGTACAAGAATTCTAACAATACATTAATTATTACGTTGCAAATGCATGATCTGACACATACATACAAAGATTTAATTGGCTGGCTGCAGCTAGGTGGATTTATGGTTTAAGCGTATTTTGGGTTTCTTTTGAAACACATTCTACAAATGAGTCACAGTCTATCTGAATTGTCTATATTTTGGCAACACTAGTGTCCAGGTAACAAGAAAGAGATGAGACTTGACTTGAGTTGTGAGACTGAGTCTGTTTTATTTAGTGTATTCTTCTGTATACGTCATATTTAAATGTAAAGTACACTGAGTTTAACAGAAATTAAATGTTATGTTATTTTGATATAGGTGAATGTGGTGGGTGGTTTAGAGAATGGCAAGTAACGTTAGACTGAGCTAAATGCTCATTCTAATGAACAGTCTAATGAACAATTTGAATTTAATGTTGTGAAGTCAAACCACTTGGAATAAACAGGAGTCTTGCCTGCATTCTTGCTCATAGATGTGACTCAACATCCACTAAACTGCCATTGAATTAGGTGTGTTTGTCTGAATGTGTCGTGCCAGCGAAGATGCAGTAGTTTCACAAAGCAAACCCGACTAGAATATGTCACTTGTGAGGCAAAGCTCTTAATCTCCTTTAAATGCGACTCAAATCTGTGTTTTCCTCTGTCTTGTTAATGTTTGCAGTTTTCTTTTAGCAGGGTTTGGTGTGTTATACGTGCGTAAGTCTGTATGTGAGTTGATTTATACATGTTTTGTTTGTTACAAGACTGTGTGTGTGTATGTGTGTGTATGTAGGTAAGCTCTTTAAGCTTGTGCACCAGGTAATTCATGTAATTGAATAGTCTGTAAGAATAATGTGTGCCATGAGGTTCCTGTGCTGACAGAACAAACTCCTTTACAGTTAATAACTACACACACACATGCAGACACAGCAGTGAATCACTTCCATAAAATTAAAGTGACTCGACAGCCTCAGGGCTTGTGTTATTTGTTTTTCCCTGAATCCCTCTCCCTCTTCCTTTCGCTCTCTGATCCCTTTGCCCTGTTCCCTTCCAATATGACGCTGCCATAAATTTAATTTCCCAAACTTCATTCAATCATATTTTTGTTTGTGCCTGTCTCCATCCTTTTAGAAGGCAACCTTAGATGTTGTTTCATGCATCAAAAGGCCATCAAATATAACAAGCACAAAGTCCAATAAAACATCCCATTCAAGAATAAAGTTATTGTCTTTATGCTTCAAAAGCAGTTGGAATATATTGTCAGTTGGAATAAACAGTAACCTGTCTGCAGTATTTCACAAAAAATCGCAGTGGCTTTAACAATCATAATATGGAGAAGCTTGCAGTTTCCCAAACTCAGTAACCACAGAATGACACACACCTCACTTCTTGACTTGCACTTTAAGTTAATCATTTATTTAATGGAACAGTTTGGATCCGAGGATGTCATTTTTATTGGACTATTTTAAATGTGCAAGTGAAGACCCACAAGTACGACTGTCCTTTTTCTCCTTATGTCTGCAGATTCCTCACATACGGTTTTTCTCCATTATTCAAAAGAAATATCTAATATTCATACCTAAATGAAAGCTGTTCTATAATGTAGTGTGAAAGAGGGGGGAAGCTGGGAGCAAGGGACAAGGAGGAGGAAAGATGGGACTGGAGGTCAGGAAGGACCTGTGTGTGTGTGTGTGTGTGTTGTGGATGGGTGTCTGCTTATGTCTGTATGTGTTTGAGTGAATTTTGCAAATGAGAAGAAAAAAAACTGAAAAACTGGAGAAGAATCAGCCAAAGAGAAGAAAAATACTGAGCAGAATGAGGTTGAGGTGGTGAAGTCAAATCTTCACGCACACACATTTTTAAACAAACTCCACATACGTCCCATCCGTGGATACGAGGGGATCTGTGGTGTTTTGAGCTCAACAGCAAAAAAAATAAAAGTAATCACATTAAAATGACTACGTGAAAGGTGAAATTGGATGTAACATATAAACTGTCATAGTAAGGCATGTTTTTGCTTGTGTTAGACAGTGGCCAGAGAAAAATAGACCATGTCTTTCTTTGCCTTTCTTTTTAAAAGAAAGGACAGATTGACAGTGCTCCTCCCCTTCATTTCTGCTGCATGTCAGCTCCGTGTGTGTGTGACGCGGGGCAGCGCTGTCTTGCTACATCGTGTCTCAGTTATGGGTCATATTCTCACCATTCTTTCCTACACGCCTCAATGACCTCATCAGGTCTTCTCCACCTCCTCATCATCTGTCTGTGTGCCGCTTTTTCTACGTCTGTCTGTCTCTCTAAAACCCTCTTTCTGTCTTAAGGCTTTTTTTTCCTGTCGGTTTGCGTGTACTTCTCTCCATCACCGTCGTACTCTGTCAAGCATAACTTCCTCATTGTGCCTGTTTGTCTTGTAGTCAGTTCATCCGACCCTATCCGTCCCAAACATTGTCCAGGCTGATTAACTGTGATGCGCCTACACCCTAAATTAGATCATGCTTTGCACTTAACTTTTTCTCTTGCCCGTTTTTCTCTACAAAAGTAACCCAGCTTTAACTTTCGGTGGACAACAACATTTTATAATGCATGATAAAAATGTATATTACAACAACTGCAGAGACTTTGGACGGCCTGAAAAGTAGGAGAATAAAAAAAGATTTAACTTAATAGATCCTTTTGATGGCTGGTTTGAAAAAAACAATTATGATGTTATCTTCGGCTTGATTAACAGAAAGCATTCATGACAAACTGGATTTATGGGGTTTAAAAGAAGTGGGCATTTAGGAGGCAGAGGGGTCCACTGTAAGACGCTATTGAGTTTCATTATGGAAAGTAAAGAATCCAGCATTAATGGAGCCTGACCATCCTGTTTGTGCTTCTGTGATTTTGTCCATATGTGTGCCAAATCTGTCTCTTGTGAGTCCCCTAGCTTAACGAATTTTTCCTATTAATTATTTATACTTTCTTTTGTATTCACATTAATATTTTCTCGTATTACTTTTCATAATGAGCATTCATTGATATTTATTTGGCCACTTCGGGGCAAGCTGTAAACACAACACTTGACATATTATCACCGTATAATGTTGATATGGCAAATGTTAGCAAACATCCTATTAACACATCCAGCAGACACCGACCCACGTTAGCATCCATTTGTTGTCGTGTTTCAGACGGACTGGTGAGTTGAAGTCTTCTTTTACTTCTCTTTTGGTCTCCACTAAGTAGCTTCATAGCAGCTAAATGCTCAAATGTTTCCACCAGCTAGTGGCAAACCTGTGTGCTGTTTGATGCTGGGTTGGTAGTGCACAGTGGGTTTATCATAGAATTTTTGTTAAAAACAACTCACTAATGCGTTTGGATGAGACTAATGAGGGCTGTGAGAGTGAACCAAAACAGTAATTAATTCCATTGTTTATATAAAAATATTAATTAGTGCAGCTTTAAACGTTGACAATCTGGTGTTAATGATATACAATCAGTGGAATCAATAATCCTCCAGGCCATGCATAAGGAAGTAGCCTAACATGTCAAAAAGGATCCCTCAAAAATGTCATCCGCTGTAGCACAAGCTCCTCTAATGTGCAGCTGGTCTCCCTAGAGTAAATTGATGAGCCACAACCAGCAACCAAAGACGGAGATATGAAAATGGTTTGAGAAGTGACTGCTGGAAGGTATTATGTATGTTAGAGGCTGCCCCCATGACAATTGACAGTCCCTTTAACATTGCTTCCAGATTAGCACTTAAAGTAACACCATCAGAGAAACGGAAATTTGGGAAATGACATATGGGATTTAAAAATATAAGAAGAAAGAGCGAAAAAAGAGACAGATATCGAGACAGAAGTTTGAATCAAGGTCCTAAGATGTCTCAGGCAAACACAGCCTGAGAACAGCCTAATCTGTAAGACAAAGTGAGTTGACATTTTGTCCGTGTGTGTGTGTGTGTGTGTTTGCCCACAAGGAAAAGATAAGAAGCTGCTGACAGACACAAAAACTGCCTTGTAGGAATGATGAGTTCAAACCTTCTCTCTCTCTTTTCTGATTGATCTGCCTTTCCCCATAGTCTGTCTTTATATTTACATCACTTTTTTAACATTAATATTAATTCTGCTGACACATGTTTACCTCTCTGTATGTTTCTTATTTAACCTTTCTCATCTCCATGGGGACTGAGAGAAGGCTACTTTGTTTTGTTGAATCTCTTTCTCTTAAAATAACACAAAAACCAGTCAGTGGACTGATGGATGAAAGGCTAGACAGATGGATGGATGGACTGACTGACTGGCTATATGAGGGAGACTGGTGAGAAATGATTGCAGCACAGGAAAGGTTGCCACAGCAACCACTGGGACAGGAAACAGCCTTGAGAGATATAGAAAAGGACTGAAAAGGCATGGGTAATAATATTTCCATTTGAAAGAGTGAACCCTTTTCTCTACATTTTGATCACTGTCGTCATCATCTTTTTATGTGGCTAACCAATTTCTGACTTGTTGTTTATGTCAACATTCATGTTGTAATCATTACTGGAAAACTCAAATGTTCATTAATGTTTTGATACATCCAACGTATATCCAGTTGGATGGTAAGCTTTATGGTCAAAATCTGGTTCATATTTTTGTTTTTGTAATGAAAATTCTCAAGAACTTCTGGGTGGATGGCTATAGAATTTGGTAAATATATCCATGGTGCACAGGGGATGAATCCTAATAATTCTGATGCTACCTTAAATGTACATCTAGAAACATCAAATAAAAATGTGTTTTTTGACCAATTTCCTGCAAATGACATGCTGTAATTTGTGTTTAGCATGCTAACATGCTGAACACATTAACCCTTGTGCTACCCTCTGGAGAAGACACTGGGTCAAGACAATGGGCCACTGGGTTAATATGACCCGGCAAAGTAGCACAAGGGTTAAACATTATACCTGCTTAACATCATGCATCAGCATGTTAGCAGTGTCATTATGAGCCTGTTACCATGCTGACATTAGTATTTAGCTTGAAGCAATGCTGTGCATTCAAAAAATGTTGACTCTCTAATCTCTATCATCCATCCCATATGAAACAGCTGAACAGCCCTCATCTCTGAACTTTCAGCAATTAATTTACTGTAGGTGTGGTGCTGTGCTCAATGATGGCTGGTTTTCAGATTGGAAAAACAACCAAGCTAATCAGATATTTATAGGTGGTATCCTCTTCCTGTGCCACAGCCAGAGCAATGGCCACAAAACTGTCAATAAGCCTGGATGAAACTGACAGATATGCAGGTTATTTTAAGTCAACTTAGAACAATGCAGCTCTGTGTCAACTAAAAACGACTCCAATTGGACTCTTGCTACTGATTGGTTATAGCAAAATAATGAAAAAGAAAGACCAAAATAAGTCTACTCCCAAACAGAAAATCAGTAACATGGACAACAAACTCAAACTGAATGACATAGTAAAACAAGTGACAATTCAGTCTGATTATCGGGTGACCTAAACCTTTCCCATGTGGCTGGTGACGGTGATTCTATTGATTGTGGAAGAATATAATTGGTAGACACTTGACTGGCGCAATTATATGACCTCTACTGAACTTACCGGTGATACATTGGTCTTAAAAGCACATCTGTAGTTTCCATGGTGACCTCTGGGCTCAGTTGTGTGCAAGTCAACAATGTATCTGACAGCAGCAGAGCAGTGTCATTGTCTTCATCCAACCTTCCTTTTTGCTTTCTCTCTCTGTTCTTAGGTTCATACTTGGTTGGTACAAATCTTTTTCAGTGTGAGGTATCTGCTGAAACATAACACATTTCCTATTATACTCTACAGGTGATCAAACAAGTACAGTGGGTACGGAAAGTATTCAGACCCGTTTGAATTTTTCACTCTTTGTTTTATTGCAGCCATTTGCTGAAATCGAAAAAGTTCATTTTATTCCTCATTAATGTCACTCAGCACCCCATCTTGACAGAAAAAAACAGAAATGTTGAATTTTTTTAGAATCACAAGGTCGAAGGAACTGCTCAAGGAGCTCAGAGACAGAATTGTGGCAAGGCACAGATCTGGCCAAGGATACAAAATAATTTCTGCAGCACTCAAGGTTCCTAAGAGCACAGTGGCCTCCATAATCCTTAAATGGAAGAAGTTTGGGACGACCAAAACTCTTCCTAGACCTGGCCGTCCAGCCAAACTGAGCAATCGTGGGAAAAGAGCCTTGGTGAGAGAGGTAAAGAAAAACCCAAAGATCACTGTGGCTGAGCTCCAGAGATGCAGTAGGGAGATGGGAGAAAGTTCCACAAATTCAACTATCACTGTAGCCCTCCACCACTCGGGGCTTTATGGCAGAGTGGCCTGACGGAAGCCTCTCCTCAATGCAAGACATTTGAACGCCTGCATAGAGTTTGCCAAAAAACACATGAAGGAGTCCCAGACTATAAGAAATAAGATTCTCTGGTCTGGTGAAACCAAAATTGAACTTTTTGGCGTTAATTCTAAGCGGTATATGTGGAGAAAACCAGGCACTGCTCATCACCTGCCCAATACAATCCCAACAGTGAAACATGGCGGTGGCAGCATCATGCTATGGGGGTGTTTTTCAGCTGCAGGGACAGGACGACTGGTTGCAA